>JAVLUX010000040.1:17736673-17974173 GCA_032164185.1 Moxostoma hubbsi
TTCTTTATGAAATACCACATTTAGTGAATGGGAATTTGAAGCTGATGACACAAGCTTTCTAACACAAACACTGTTCGGCCAACATGTTCTTTTTATGTATCTCCGTGCATTTAGTATTACAACCTGCCACTAGGTTGTCAAGTTACGATGTAAACTAACCACCAAGATTTAAGCAGATGGATTACACCACAAAAATGCTGAACTGCAGATCTTTGGCTGTGACAATGCTGAAAATCACAATAGCAAGTGCAAATCTTGCATTCTGTAAATGGAGGACTAGATCTAAAAAGTAAAGGACAGAGAAAAACTCACATTGAGACTTTCTTCAGTAAGTGGTAGAGTGTGTTTAAACATCTAGCTGGCCTGAAAAGGAAATATCGAATCATATTAAAAGACATTCAAACTTATTTGGAGAGATTTTAATCAGTGGTAGAAAAGAAATAGCCTTTAATTGGCAGATATTTAGCCATTTTGAGATTCGTGGCATCATATCCTTGTCCACTTGGAAGATTCACAATATTGTGTAAAACAATAGAGCTTGTGCCCGCCCACTTCCACTTGGTTCCGGACTTATATTTCCCCATTCATTATTTCCAAAGGGATTTCATAAAATGCTTAATAAAAGAGCTCTTAGCAATGAACTAAACCAACTAGCTCTGAGATGAATCACAACATTACAAAAACGCACCAGGAACAGACCAAAATGGTCTCAATGCAGGATTTATGCAATAAAGCATTACAATTAGATTGCACCCAATGTGTAGTCTACCTAGAACTGTACAAGGACACTCGAGATCCACAGACTCAATCACTTGAAGTCACAGGTGGTGTTCTGAATCCAGTCAGCTTGTAACTCCTGGATCGGAGTCACTTCTGAAGTGTGTGCATTAATGCGACCTACACATATAAACACACACACAAAACATCTTCCAAAAAGCTAGCCGTTAAATGCCAATCATCCCATAGGTATTTGACAATATTTGAGTATTTGACAGCATAATCTGATAATACCTTCAACAGAGTCTGTCTATTGCAATCCTTGCCTCATAATTTTTCAGACTGATGGTGTCATTCTAAGTTCGTCCCTGAAGAAAATGATCTCCACTCCTGTTTATTCATCTGATAAAGGGAGACACAGCTATGTGCCAATTTCTACATAGCTGGGAAACTGCAAACAGCCTTGGGTTGAGCTAATACAAGATATTAATTGGGGCAAGACATGTTTATTGTGAATATTAATACATTTAGTGATTCATTCAACATTGGCATCTTTTTGAAAAGCCATTTTATGACTTTATGGCATTTTATGATTTTACGTTAAGCCTTGTGATTCTTCCATGGTAAAGGAGTGAATCTGCCTCTAAAGGCTGCATGCAGTCTCAGTTAAATGTACAGAGACATCTTGAACTGTGCAGAAATATGTACAAACCCCCCCTATGTTAGGATTCCAGCCCATTCTGTTATGTCTAAGGCTGGATCCAGGCCTAGACCCAAAGAAAAGACTAGATGCCTGTTCTAAGCCTAGAGGAATCTCAAAACAAAATGATATGACAAGAGCGATGCTTTACTGCATTCTTCTGTGAAGTTCTTTTTACCTTTAGGCACTTACTGCTGTCATTCACATTATGAGCCTTCATAAAGCTATAGTTTATTCAAAAAAGAAATATTATTTTGAAGAAATATCATTTACTCACCCTTATGAAACCTAATGCTCTTTTCCAAGCAATATAAGATTTTCAATGAATAGCGACTTATATTCAGTCTTTTCCTCGCATAACCCTAACATATTTCTTCAGAAAGCATAGAATATAGAGCAGCTCAGACAATCCGCTAAACTCTTCCTTTGGCATTTCACAGTAGGAAGTGTTTTATAATTTTGGAACAACCCCTTTAGTCTGGTGTGATGTTAGACTCCGTATGACTCCTTATTGTACTATACAAAAACTTCACTTATGAAGTTTGGCTAAAGTATCTCTAGAAAAGAAGCAAGGGTGTGTCCACTTCCCCTTTCTCTACTGATGGTGAAATCCAAGTCGCCGTATACCCTCACCGAGATAAACATGTGGTCGCATTCTTTTGCAGCCCTTGCAAAGCTGAAATACTGGTAGCTATGGAAACTCTGGCTACAAACAGTGAGTCATGAGAGAGGCAACCTGGGAGTTTGCAGGAAGCTCTCTTTTGTTCTGACTTCTAATGAAACTAACACTCAAAGACAAATATAGATACTTTAGAAATCAAAAAAATATTGATATAGTCGGTATAGTCTGTCGCTGGTAAATATCATGGGTCTTTAAAAGAGAAGTGTGTATTTTCTGCATCAACACACAATTAACAACGTATTGATGGTGCCACAGAGCCACACTATTTACACTTTTCAAGAAAATAATCCTACTATTTCATACTTACTGTTTTTTCTGCATATTAAACTGAGATTTAATCTTTCCTGATGGTATCATGTAAAGTAAAACAGTGTATACCCTTATAGTGTATTTTGATGTTTAATTAAACAACATGAGGGTGAGTAAATTATGATCAAATTTTCATTTTTTTAGTGGACCATCCCTTTAAACTGCCTCTATAATCCACAAACAGATTCAGTCATTATAAAAGTCCTTACCTTTCATGACAGTTTATCTAAATACCTAAAATAAGGTAAAGAGATGTTAGGCAGACATAAAAAAAAAATCCATCAGGTTTCTTACTTATGAAAGACACAGTACAGGAGGCCCACAGCTGCCAGGCCTCTGTGTGGGTCAGAATCTTGGCTCCGTAGCACAGCTGATAGTCCAGCTTGATTAAGACATGCACTGGAATGGCCTAGATAAAAACAGATTCAAGGATCATCAACTCACACAGCAGTTATGAGTCACTGTGCTGTTAAAACAGAGATGTAGGCGGTTATTTATGTGAACAGAAGGCGATCTCAAGAAAAATGAAGATTTTACCGCCTTGTGCTTTCTTGTTTCAAGACATTCTGCCCTGTGATTGTGTTGCACAGACTGGAAAGAGTCTGTTAATACACAGATAAGACTTAAAAGCAGTTAACAGACATTTTTGTGAAGGAAATGCTTAATGAATTCCTGGGAGGAATTTGAGAGAAAAAAAAAAAAAAGTATTTATATTTATACAATTATTCGTTTTTTTTTCTCTCAAATTCCTACCAGGAATGCATTAAGCATTTCCTTAATTAGCCAGAAGCCTTACCAAAATCATTCTAGAATTATATTCTATTAATATATTTGGCTTAAACCTTTTGGTTGTATTGTTCTTCATTTATTTATCCATTAGCTGTTGAGTTAACCATAGCCGATTACTTTACAGGCCTGAAATCTTAATGTTTGCAACTTGGCGACCCACCTGATATAAATGTTGTTTAAACTAAAGGGTTTGCTATGGTATGTTTTGTTTCACCTACAGGTGCATCTCAAAAAATTAGAATATCGTGGAAAAGTTTTTTCCGTAATTTAATTCAAAAAGTGGAACTTTCATATATTCTGGATTCATTACACATGAAGTGAAATATTTCGAGCCTTTTTTGTTTCATATTTCACTTTATGTGTAATGAATCTAGAATATAGGAGTTCCACTTTTTGTATTAAATTATGGAAAAAAAAAAAAATTCAATAACTTTTCTATGTTATTCTAATTTTTTGAGGCACCTGTATATATCATTTCCCACACTTTGTACATTCTATAACATAAATCACACTGCAACATTGCAATGTAAAACTTTGTAAAATGGGACTCCCAAAGTAGGAACATTTGTTAAAAACAAAAAGAAGAGATAGAAGTGAAAAGTGACAGACAGACAGAGATGACAAATATAAACTAGATAGGTAAATATCTAGCTAGCTTACATAAACTAAGACAGAGACAGACAGACAGACAGATAGGTGATAGACAGACAGGCAGAGAGATATATAAGGAGATAGATAGACAGAGAGACGATCTTAAAGCAGTTTAAAGGCCTTGTGTGGGTTTGTTTACATTTGAATTTTTGAAAGTTGGTGTTTGAATTAACAAGCATTCCGCTGGTCCATTTCAACATTACGTCAAATGTAAGATTTTTCATAGTCTGCTGTGCAAAACCCACATTATTCCAGAATAGTCTGAAAATGGTAGCTCAGCGGTTAAGGCTCTTGGTTACTGACCGAAAGGTCGGGGGTTCAAGATACCACTGTTGGGCCCTTGAGCAAGTCCCTTGACCCTATCTGCTCCAGGGGCGCCGTTTCATGGCTGACCCTGTGCTCTGACCCCAGCTTAGTTGGGATGTGTGAAAAACTGCATTTCATTGGCTCTGTACTCTGCACAATCACAATAAAGTTGAATCTTAATCTTAAAATCTGTGCCAAAGCTCTAAGAGGAGTTAGTGTTAGAAATGTTGGTCTTGGTTTAGAGATTTAGAAATAACCCTGAACAAAGTTGAGAAAAGAATAACAGTATGTTGGCTTTGTCAAGCCAACATAAAAAAGAGAGTGATTACACAGGAGCTGACAATGTGTCTGACAAGCCCTCAACTTTAAAAGCAGACCCTTGGGCGTATCCCTCAACCAGAGCCAAAACAAATATTCACTTGCAGCATATTCAAACAACATGGATCCACCTCACCCTGAGGTTTTCTCTGTTGTATCTCGGGAGCAGTGTGTGCACACTGCTCAACACCATGAGTAGAACGTCTTGCAGACCGTAGAGTTTGTACAGAACGCTGCCCTCTGCTGGAGTATCACAGTCCAATTCATCTTCTGCACTTGCCTGTAGATCCTCCTTTAGAAGACCTGCAAGTGAAACAGACTTTGGATCCCTTTCCATAAAGTCATCTTTCAGTGTAAATGCAGCAACAAAGCCATATCTGAAGTGAGATACATGCTATAAAAAAGATTATTTATATAGCATTCTCATAGATTTTATATGACACTAATTGTCTTTCATTTTCACAGAACCAAAGCCACATCATTATTGATAATAATAATTATAAAAAAAACTAATCCGCATACATTTTTGCCGATGACAGACAGTTCCAAAAGGCAACTATCAGCACTGATGAATCGGTAAAACCGATATAACGTCTACTTCTAGTCAGAACCGCATTATTTAACAATGTATTTTAAAGGGGAATTGTATCTTTACACAAAATTTGGAGGTGGCACAGAACTACCTGAACTCACCTGTGTAAAGACGCTTTAATTATATTACCAGAAGAGATGACCAAGAAAAACAACGCTTTGAAAACCTGACTAAAATGCTTAGGAATAGAAATCTGAGTAATCTTTGATTACGAGATGGTGTTTGAGCATTAACATTTTTTTCTGAGTGGCTGCAAGTACAGGAACGGGGGTCGACATTGTGCCATCCTCGCCCTGACACTCTCTGGACTCTAGATATGAAGTGACACCAGGTTTGACCAGCGAGTGTGTTTGGTGTTCTGGAGGTCTGTCTACTTTGACCTGCGTTTTCAGTTGTTCTTGCGCTGAGTGGATTTCAACATGGATTTGCAGCCTAGATTCACAAAAATCTGTCCAAGCTGATCGCACTCCCCAGAAATCCTCTGCCTTTTGACACCCATCACTCTTCTTGGTCGCTTGGCAGGGGGGCATTAAACAGTGGGCAGCACTTCCATCTTCTCTTCTAAACGTTTCTTCACATGTTCTTCTTTGGAAACAGAACTTTTATTGAGCACACCATTTTCTCCATCAGTCAAAGACAAGTCAGACTCTTCATGGATTTCAGCCACTGTAGAATCGAGGAGTTCTGCAGGATTTTCTTTAGAAGTTGAGGTGACTTTGGTTGGATTTAGAGAGTTTGTTCATTTCTTGGGGCTTGAAGTAAGTTGAAAATAAGCTTCAGCTGCATTTGTAAAGGCTGTTTTTGGTTCATCCTGTTCCTTCATCTTCTTACTGGGCTTGCAGGTCTCCTCAAATGATTCCAGGTCTGCAAAATCTGCCTCAAAATCCATGCCAACATCATCAAATTCAACAATATTTCTGGAGCTTTTCTCCTGGGCAAAGCAAATTAAATATCAATGTTGGGTGTAATCCAATTATAGTTATTAGTCACTGTAATCAAATTATTTTTAAGTCTGAAAAAGTAGTGTAATGCATTACATTTTAAATTCTTGCAATCAGATTACAGTTACTGAATTCCCATTAAAGTAATTATCTTTAAGCACATGGCTAAAAATAAATTCTGTTTTTCACTCACACCTATTATTTTGCTTCTGAAGACATCTATTTAACCACTGGAGTCTTATGGATTACTTCTATATTTCCTTTATTTGATTTTTAGAGCTAAAAAGGTCGGATCACCATTCACTTGCATTGTGAGGACCTACAGTGCTGAGATATTTTTCAAAAAAATCTTTGTTTGTGTTCTGCTAAAGAAAGCCATACACATCTGGCATGGCATGAGGGTGCGTAAACAATAAGTGAATTAAAAATTTTTGGTAGGGAACTATCCCTTTAATGAACTCATCTTACCTCAGGTGGTGGGTCAATTTCATTAAAGAGTTCCTCGGTAGTGAGAAAAAATCCTGGGCGTGAGACTGTCCTCTTAAGTGCCAGTTTCACTCTCTCTTCATGAAACAGCAGACTTCACTCTCTCCAGCTCATCTCTGGCTTCAGCAGAGGAGGATCAATTTCAGTCTTACTCTGACTGTTGCCTAATAAAAAAACACAGTATTTACTGTGAGGTACCATTCTTGTTTATAATATTCTGTAATGAATTAAAATAGTGTGTTGCAGTGTAAGATTTTGCATCAGACAACTGTGAAGTGTCAAAGTTCATGCTTTTTTCTCTATTAAAATTTGGTCATGATGTCCATGTAATAAAATGACCTCAACATCAATGGCTATGGATGGGGCTAATGCAATTTTTGGTGATATTCAAAATGTAAAAGAACAGCGCAACAGGCTTCAGACCACAAACAGCATGACTAATACTGACATTTGGTGAGCTTTCACCTCTGGTAGGATTATTTTTTGACACAAACAGGCAGCTGAACATGCTTCACTGAACTCTGAGTCATTGTTTATGAGCTGGAGAAAGGCCTCTCTGGATAAACACACATTTGGCTCGTATATAGCACTGAGATTGTCTGCATTACTGTCAGTGCTGATAGCCTGGAAACAAATAAGAGAGATCAAAATTCAGACTCAAGAGCTCAGCTTTACCTATCAAGAATGGTAGATTTATTCTAATTTGGACTTTCTTATCAGTTCTTCTATTCTTTTGTCATGGAGTATTAACAGTAATTCAAACTGAGTGCGACAGTGCTCTCTAGTGGTTCATTGTATTCATAGCTTTAGGTGCAGGATTGTTTTAACAGAATGCTAGACTGCTCATAAAAGCTTAACATTACACAGATTATGTTATGTTCGACTAATAATAAACAATCACATAGTCACAGATACTTACAGCATATAAACAGCTAGCTGGTGGAAGTTATTAGCAGGTGGAATAACAGATGAAACTATCTCATAGTCAACAGCAAGCTTGGTGTTTTCAGCCATCAGTTTTTCTCTATTATGTCTATTTTACCCTGAGAAGAAATCACAGTTAAGATAGATAAGATAAACAACTATATATCATATATAACGCATTTAAGGGGAAAACCATGCAAGATACAAATGTAACTATCATTGCAAGAAGTTGTTTTTCAAAGTCGAGAGAGAAACTTTCCTCCTGCCAAACCGGTAATTTCTTGGATGCTGTAAACTTGTGGCTAAGTCTTAATATTTTTCAAACATTTCAAATATTCCTGTTTAGGAAAATGTACAAAAATATCACAAAATTACCTAAAAATAAACCAAACAAAACACAAAAAAGAAAGAAACAAAAAAATCTAAAAAAAGAAAAAACAAAACGGAATAAAACAAAAATGCAAAAATTAAACGAAAATAAAAGAAACAAAACAAAATGAAGCAAAAACAAAACGATAAATAATAAGAAAAAAACATAACAAAAAATCAAAAACAAAACTGAAACTAAACAAAAGACAAAATAACGCAAAAAATTAAGAATGTCATAATGTTTTTAGTACAGACAGATTATTTTCATAGTTTAAAAAAAAAAAGAAAAAAGAAATAAATACAACAATACCTCATAGTAGAGTGTGCCACTCGAGGGCATATAGTTGGACCCATCAGCACATGCTCTAGAAACATCTTGAAGGTACTTCATAAATTCTCCCACCTCGCTCTTCACACGCTCCAGCATATTCTGATGTGTTGCAATTAGAGAAAGCATTAACTATATGAAAACTGCTTATACATCCATGAACCATCAAACAAGAAAAAGGTCAATTTTATCATAGTAATAACAGGACGTAAGAAAGTGTACCTCTGCAGCTGTGTGATTTTACTTAGTCTTCAGCAGGCTAATATATGCCCTTCGGTCAAGGGTGGAAAAGAAGGGGTAGGGCACTATTGGCTCAGGGAAAGGCTTACTCTTATTAGTCTTCACAGGGTTGGGTTTAATATCAGTTTGAGATGGTTTGCTCTTAGAGATGGGCTCAACTGATTCATGGCTGAGCTCTGAATCTGCGTTCTCACTCTTGACAGTCTTTGGTTCTGATGAGGGTCCATCTGGCCTTTTCTCACTTGTCTCCTCACCGTTTACATCAGGGCTTTGAAGGAAATGATCACAAATAATACAATAATATAGGATCATGGTAAGGCAATTAAAAAATACCATGCTAACGTTTGTAGATCTACATGACATTAGTGCAGGGTCACTGTTGCAGAGTCACACTAAATCTATAAGGCATGTCAGGAACCTTACTTCACCTAATTCAAACTACAGCAAATAAAGGATCCGTTTAGATGTTTCAACAAATAACATAGTAATAATGGATCTGTCTCACTGCTGTACAAATGCCATTATTATGATGGTTATTATACGGAAACTATGATAAATTTGGGCACTGGGCAACCAGTGTTTCTCCAAATCACTTATCTTTGTAAAAAAGCATACTGTTTATTAATGGTGAGTGCAAGAGTTAATTTGTCAACACATCAACAGGATTGTGACAGGAGCATCATCCCTGATGACTAATTATAACAGTATAGACACAACTTTTCCAGAGCAAGCTGAAATAAGCCTATTCCTTTAAAAGTTATAACTTTATCAAAGTGTTATGAGCTCTGTTTTCTAACCTGTCATGTTGCACACATACAACTATATTAATATTTTAAAAATAAAACGCGTTTGCTTACAGAATTGTGTCGTCGCCTACCATTTTAACACCATGGCGGCAGATTTTTAAAAAGTGTTTTGTTATATTTCACGATGTGCAGTCTCGGGATTCACTCAGACCTCTCGCATGTTAACCTACCTTTATAACAACAGCAACAAAGCGTACATACGAATAATCTTATTATAATTTTTTATGGCGGTTGGCATTCAACGAAAGGCGCATTACCGCCACCTGCTGGTTGGAGGTATGACTGGGGCTCAATTGACGCTTTAAGTACAAATACACTGTATCTCCTGACTGACATACAGTGGCGGTTCTGGCTTACTTGGTGCCCTAGCGAGATCCGATGTGCCAATCATTTAATGACAGTTGTACTTTTCTGAGTTCTAAAGGCATTTCTCCCATTTCAATCTGTAATGCTGTGGTTGGTGTTGATATAATAGCCCATCCATATCCTAAATGCCTGAAATTTAATTTTTTCTAATTCTTTCAGCATACAATTGGCTGTAGATTGAAACACTATACACCCATAATCCAAATTATTAGTCCAATGTAAATACTTTCAGAGCCGACCTCTCAGACCCCCAATCTTTCCCCACCAAGCAATTAAATAAATTCAGTACTTTTTTTTGCATTTATGAATAATCATCCTAATGTATATTCCATCTTCACCAGTCCAGCTAAAACCAGCATAGGCTGATTTAATTTGATTGTCTGTGTGTGTGTGTGTGTGTGTGTGTATGTTTTTTCTCTAGCAAGACATTTCAATATATATTTAAACATTTACATTGCCTTGTTTTCTCTTTGTAAAAAGATGTGTATGCTTAAGCTGTTACTTTTCTCACTATTATTACATTGTCCTCTGGAATACTCGATTCGGACTGATCAATTGCGTTACTCAGCCTGTACACCTACTTATTCATGCAATTATCTAATAGTGTGGCAGCATAAAATCATGCAGATACGGGTCAGGAGCTTCAGTTAATATTCACTTCAACCATCAGAATGGGGAAAAAATGTGAGCTCAGTGATTTAGACCATGGCATGATTGTTGATGCCAGACGGGCTGGTTTGAGTATTTCAGTAACTGTTGATCTCCTGGGATTTTCACACACAACAGTCACTAGAATTTACTCCGAATGGTGCCAAAAAACAAAAAACATCCACCGAGCGGCAGTTCTGTTGGTGAAAATGGCTTGTTGATGAGAGAGGTCAACAGAGAATGGCCAGACTGGTATGAGCTACCGGTTAAGTCAAAGGTAACTCAGATAACATCTATAATAGCATCTCAGAATACACAAAACGTCGAACCTTGAGGCAGATGGGCTACAACAGCAGAAGACCACGTCGGGTTCCACTACTGTCAGCCAAAAACACAAAGCTGAGGCTGCAGTGGGCCTACCATCCGCATGTCACAGCAGAAATCGAGATTTGTCAGACAGAGCATGCAATGTTTTTCCAATCATCTACTGTCCAGTTTTGGTGAGCCTGTGTCCAATGCAGCCTCAGTTTCCTGTTCTTAGCTGACAGTAGTGGTACTTGGAGGGGTCTTCTGCTGCTGTAGCCCATCCGCCTCAATGGTCAATGTGTTTTATGTTCAGAAATACTTTTCTGAATAGCACTAATGTGTGGTCATTTGGGTTAATATCACCATCCTGTCAGCTTGGACCAGTCTGGCCATTCTCCTAACAAGCCGTTTTCACCCACAGAACTGCTGCTCGCTGGATGTTTTTGTATTTTGCACCATTCTCTTTATACTCTACCCCATTCTGATGGTTGATATGAATATTAACTGAAGCTCCTGACCCGTACCTGCTTGATTTTATACGTTGCACTTCTGCCACACGGAACTTGAAACTGCTACACCTACAACAATATAAACTACAAAAAGAAGTATGACACATTGAAATAAGAGCCCATTACAAGCGGTAAATTTTATTATGGGATAACAGCACATAAATCACATCTAAAATTGATGTGTCCAATGCACTTTTAATAAAGGTAATATTAAAGGTACAGTTTCTAAGTACAATATAACAACATTCATATTAGAATGAAAAGTATTTAAAAGACAACATTAAATTTCTTATTTTTCTTTACAGCGGTATTTACAAAATGAATCAAAATACTTATTTTCATATTTAAGAATCGGACGAACATAAGGAGCAAAACCACTATTGAGAAGAGACTATCTCCTAAAGAGAGTTCCGAAGAGCTGAATAAAAAGGTACGTGATCAACTGTCCCCATTATAAGATCAGTAGCAAACATGTGACAGAAAAATCCACAAACTGTTCCCTGCCCCCCCCCCCCCCCCCCCAGTTGATGCTGCCCATGTGAGTAGCACAATCTAACCTGTCCTGCCCCAGCTCTCCCATTCAGCTCATATTAAACAGACAACAGTAAATAGATCCAGATGTGTAGTATGCATAATTTTACATACACAAATGAACACATCAGTTACATTGCATTAGTCATTTTTTTGTTTTGTAATTATGAACTTTAACCTAAACGGCAGGAAAGAATAGGAGAACACAGAGTGGATTGCCTATTGTCCGTCATTTTGTCTTGGCAAATATCCAAAAAGTGTCCTGCCATTCACCAAGAAATCCAACCAGAGTGCAATTGACTGGATGCAGCAATGCATGTCCCATGACCAAGTTTCAATTGTGTTGTTCAGAGAAGCAAAAAGGAACATCTGAGACCGAGAACATCGACTGATCTCTGTCGGTAAGAAATGCAGGACACCACATGAGACATTAAAATGCTGTTTCCATGGCTATAAACAAACATGAAATACCTCATTTACATAAAAAGACAGCCAATGAAAAGAAAAGTTGATAACACAAGACAGAAGTCACCTACATGTGCAAACACAGTCATTTGAGTACGTCGAAAACAGTGAAAACAACGACGGACGAATATCGTTTCTGCATCCTGTAGCACTGAGAGGCACTCAGCGTAGTTTTCTATGTATTATTGCAAGTATTATCTGCCTTGCTACAAAGAGAAACAGGAAGTGTCGCACAAAACCTCGTACAACTGCCTTTGTTCTGTACAATTTTGTTATAACGCTTAACCATTGTGTGTGTGTGTGTGTGTGTGTGTAATGAGACTTTATGAGTGAGAAGAATTTAAGAGGAAACAAACCAATGCTTAAGAGTCTTAAGGAGCTGCTAGGTACAAGAAACAAAAAAGAAATTGAGGGTGCCAAAAAAAGAGCTAAACTTCAAGACAGTCCAGTACTTTGCGGTATCGCGCGTCTAATGTCCTTCCAGCGTCCGATACGCAAGTACTGGTAAACCTTTTGTGTGTGCGAACTGGATGAGAAACAGTTTCAGCTACAAGTTCGAACAATCAAAAATAAAGAGAATACTGCTTCTTTGTTCCATATTGTCTTTTTTAAAGCACAAACTACTTTCTTCATTGCAAAGATTCAGAATGCGACATTTCATAGAGATTTACTTTTGCTAATAATCTTAAAAGTGAGAAAGAAACTAGCCGTGTCCCAAGACTAGCACACTGATACAGGTACTCGCTTGGTATCCGAAAGCAAAATTTACCACTATCGTTAACTTTATCGTTATCATTATAATCATTATTTATCATGTCCTAATATTAATAACGCATCAATACTCAGTGAAATGAATGGACTAAGAGGGCGGCCTAATCTATGAATCCATAATTTTGGTTCACAAAAGTAAATTACCTAGCACCACACATCAGTATAACACAAAAATTAACGTCTGCACACCCTACCACTAATCGAAGTAAGTCTAAAAGAGAGAAGTATACTAAACACAGAGATATCGTACAGCATGATGTGTCTGATAAACAGATACATATTTGCACTGAGCAGGTCTTAGGAGTATTTTCATCTTACCTATACAGTACAGACAGAAGTTACAAAGTTACTTTTATACATGTGATCAATAAAACATTAAATATTGTGAATTAAAAACCAAAAGGTTAAATTAAGCTGTACAGTTTACAGGCCATTGGACGTTCGTAGTTCTCCACCAGGGAACTGAACTAGTCAATATACAAATAAAACAAAAATGACAATAGAGATTGAAAAAAGAGGAAGAAACCGAAAAACAAACAAATGCGATAAATAAGAAATGTATTTACATGCAGATGTTCAAAGTCTATGCACAAAAATCAATAATAATACACATATATATTATTGCTTGACATTCGATTATGGCTAAAGACTTTTCATTTCTTCTATTTTCTAAGCATATTTCACTTTTAATAGCGTATCAGCTGTGCTTTTGGAAAGAAAACTCTCATAATAATAATTTTTTTAAAAATGCAAACGATCGATGTACAGCTTAGTAACACTTTAAACTTCGAATCGAAATGCCGTCACAAGCATGACACGTTAAATCCTTAGAACGTAAATTTCGGAATATCTAAGTGCCTTCGCTAAAGTTTACGGAGTTAAATCGGTATACATAAAACGTGAGTGCATAGGCCTGTTTGCATCTAATTGAATTGTTAACATTGATGTGCATTGTGTCATGCTTGTTCAGCTGTTCAAAGTGTTCAAGCTTAGTGCTACTTAAAACATTTTAAATTCTGGGAAAACTTAAGCTCTTACATACAAATCACCATCTGACCCTGCTGCATCTTATCTTTTAAAGCCTTGTCTGGGGTTTGACCTTAAGCAAACATTACATATAGCACAGACACACACGCACTCTCGCAACCACAGATATATATTGCTTCTAACAAGGATAAAAAAAGGGGGAAACCAGGCACGCACACACGCACGCACCCACACGCACACCACACACACACACACACATATAAAAGAAGGAAAAAGAACGTTTCACAATTTACAATAACGAACGTGGGAAAATTACGGATCTTCCACCAATAAGAGAAACATACAGCTTTTCTTGTTACAAATCTAAAATACCACAGATCCAGAGATGTTTAAGTACATTTGCTTGTATTTGAAAAAATAAATGTATCCAAACTTCTATTTCATAGCCTCTATTGCTTTAAAATGTCTATTACAAACTACACTGACAAAATACAACATGCAAAAAAGTGGCAAAACGTGACTTCTACAACAGCTTTTGTGGTGCATCTAAGGGTCGTACAAACTAACTTCAGGACACGTCTATATGAGTAATTGGACAACAATCTGCTGTGCATCAAAGCTTGTTCATCAAAAGGGGACTCCACATCAGTGGTTACCCATTAGAAACCCGTATTTGTCACGCACGGTAGGCTAATTTGCCTATGTGGACGTCTGAAGGTGGAGCAAATCATGAGGAGGTATTTGGCACATAGACTCAAACAATCACGAGTGACAATTAGAACAATCCCAATCCAGAGAAGAAAAAAATGAACTTGCCAGAAAATAGCGTAGCACATTCTTAGTACAGTTGAGGTGGTTATCTTGCTTTGTTTGACTTCAGGGAAATAGATCTTGGAGCTTGCTGCGTGATAAAGCCAGTGGCCTGTGGTGCGATTGAATTAAATGACACTTTCGCATTGTTTATGATGCATTGCTGTCTTCTTTTGGCCTGACAGCTCTGATGCTAGTGAATAACAAGCTATGACATGATCATGTAAATTGCAAAAGATGAAAAGCAGGAGGAAATATCCCAAAGGGCAATGTTTGAAAAACATGAACTATAGAGCCACTGAGCAGTGACAGGAGTTTTCTTAACATATGAACATGCGTTCCCAATTGGGAGTTTTAACATACAGCTCCCATCACTGGGTTCTTGTGCTAGCTGAAGAACCTAATCTATAGTTCTGTCTTGCTGTTTACTATAGGCAGATGCCTTCTAAGGGAGCATGATGGAAATGGAACTCCATAAGTGACTGATTTGGAACGCTCTACATTGGCAGCAAATCTGTACCTCACTCAAATGGGGTTTCATATGTGAAGCCTCGACAACTGATTCCCAATAGTGTTTTGCACGTTAGCATGTGGCTAAGCTAACAATGCAATAATCTCATAACCATAGAAATACTTCAGTGTTCTCAATTATCACACCATTACTCTCCCTGAGCCTTGTTGTACACACATGCTGCTGATTTACAAGAACCTAAACTTGAACCTGGATTGTTGTTCACAGTTTGATGATTTACTGTAGTAATCCTTTTACTGTACTGACACTGATCATGCTTTTGAGATCAAATTATTGACGTTAACATAGAGCTGACTAACGCGTTTAAGCTACCGGCTTCAGAATTTAGTTAGACAGACTCTTCCCTGAGGAAAATACTTTGTGTCATAGGAAAAACCATGTGATTACGGAATGAAAGTGTCTGATTTTTAATTGGATGATAAGGAAGCTACCAAGATCAGTTCAAGGTTTGACAAAATGTCTGTTAGTAGGTCACAGAAGTTATCAATGGTGTTTTTTTTTCTGGATTATTTAGGGACTTTCTAAAAGCCACAACATCGTTTTACTGGAATGTTACAATTCTTTTCAGACTCAAAAAAGCAGGACAGACCACTATGGCCAGGGGCGTAGATTCCAGAGGGGATGGGGGTGGAGTTAAACCCCCCCATTATTTATACCATGATCAATGGAAATATGTAAATGCTTCACGCTGCAACCCCCCCAATGTTCAAGCCAAATCTATGCCCTTGACTATGGCACATTCAAGGGACGTACAAACACACGCAACACATGACATTTAGGTATTACAAAAAATAGCACTATTAGTACCATTGTCTTGTTCTTTGAAAAATCATAAAAAACACACCAATTCTAATTCATTATTGCAGGATTACGTGCTTTATCATCCTTCACTCTTTCCCTTTTGTCTTTCATAGGCTTCATAAGCACTGTACAATATTACAAAAATAGAGGATTTCAACCAGACAAGGCTTTGAATATTTCTCTTTTCTTCTGTTTTTTACTCTCACGTTCCAGACGAGCATTGTTGCTGGGCAAAGACCTTCACAAGAGCTGGTTTAAAAAGAAAATTCACATGAAAGACACTTTCATCCCAGGTCCAGATGGAGTAGAGTGTGTATATAAGAATGGGTGGATGCCAGATCAACCACTTATAAACCAGTCTGAGTGGCGTAAAATAGTCAAACCATGGTCATGTGGAGCAACACCGCTAGATGGAGCAATTGAACAGAGGCTGATGTCCTGAAATATCTCTGCAATTCATAAACAGATCTGAAATGCATTTTTTTTTATAGGAACAAGGGTTCTTTAAACAGCCCTTCAAAAATGTATTTATTTCATAAACCTGGTGTTCTTGAACCCTTAAAACAATTTGGTAGAGCACATTTCGAATTATGTTGAAAACCTTTTTTGTGATAAACCTTGGATCAAAGCATCTCTACTATGTGGGTGCTGTATATTTAGCACAAAAAATTCACTAGTCATTGCCAAATGCCGAAAACGCAACGCTGATCTAGGAACAGTATTCCAGCATTGAAGCTGCTTTAAAAATAGTCCCCTTCTGGAACACTTGTGATCGACCTTTGCCCAGCACTAACCTCCAGTTCGTACAAATAAATACACAAATACACACACACACACACACACCCACCCTCAGCAGCGTTAGGGTATTCTAGCACTCAATCTCCATAACCGTGGTATTTATACATGCAACACATCACTAGATAAATATACAAGTCTCAAATTAAAGAAAGGTGCAAATAAAAGTGCCTTATCCATTTTTTTCACAATTAAGAATAGTCTAGCTACTAATATCATACATGTTATTTAAAATAGATTCTATAAACATTTATTTTTTTTTCTGTATAGTTTTGTACTTATGAGTGTTTACCCTGTAATACGTTAGAAAACTGGTGGAATGGACCCTTGCATTGCATCGACGTTGGTGGTCGGACCATTGCGTTACATTAACACCATTCCAAAAAAGGGACTTAATAGCAGATGGCCTTAAATGATATCACTAAGCAACTATGGCAGATGGAGTCTCAGACAGCTAAAAGTAATTGTGCCTTTACGGCTTTATCTAACTAGAATTACCACAATTCTGCCTTCTTTTTTTGACGATTGTCCGTAGAAAGGTGCTGCTTTGCGACACCAAATTCTGACTTGCTCTGCTTCACACTACTTCTCCATCTTTCTCTCCTTTGTCTCCTGTATTACTCTCATGTTGTATTATTTTTCATTCACTGCTGGTTTATAGTCTGACATCAAGACTTAAAAAATTAAAATAAAGCTATTGGCTGAGCCTGGACCATGCATACTCTACGGGCCACAAGCTGAATACATTTCTACGTAGACATTTTCTGATGCTACAATAACTACTGGAATAGTTCTTCTTATAAAGACGTCACTGAATTTTTGAAGTAAAAAAAAAACATATTTCATTTTTCTTGGCTTGAAAAGGGCTGTAAGGTCTGTTGCTGCTACTAAAAACATTTAAAATGCTGGATACAGGAGAATACGCTCAGGGAATTGTTTTCCATTTTGGAAACAAGTCAAAACAATTTATGCTGATCGTGACAAATCGCCATGGGACCGCTCTCGAATCGTATGCATGGACTTTACAGGTTCAGCCAAAGAAAGAGAGAGAAAGTGAGCAAGAGAGAGAGAGAGAGGGAGCGTATGAAAAACAAGTGTCTTCATCTTCTCATCCACTCCCCTGGGCTCCAAATCCCACCTGTGTCAGTAAAAGGAGGGAACAAACCCCAAAAATAAACTGCTGGAGTCAAATCCAGTCCATTAACTCCTCCTGAAAAAAACAAAAAACAAAGAAAAAAGTAAAATAGAGAAAAAGGGAAAAGTGTGTGTGTGCAGTGTGTCGGCTGTCCAGGTGTGTGTGTATGTGCAGGGCACTGATAAAGTGTCTTAGATTTATGCTTGACATTCCCCACGGTGTGAATTCCCCCGGGTAGGGCGGGCGCAGGGAAGCGCTACCCATCCACGGGCATGGACTGCTCAAAGTCTGATCCGAACAACTCCTTGTACAATGGGGGGAAGTGGGCGCGGACAATGTCTGGGTATATTGCTTTGAACGCCGTCAGCTTTTCCGTATGCCTGCTGCACAGAGCACGCAGTGTGGAGACTTTGCATATCAACTGCAGAGAGAGAGAGAGAGAGAGAGTAAAAGAGAAAGAGGTCTGTTATTTAAATTCAGTGGAAAGGACCTTGTGTTACTGGGTCAAAAGGCAACAGACAGACTCTCTAATCCGCAGACACATCACAGATGGTCCCAGGTTTTTATTTAGTTTTTTTGGGGGGGGATAACATTAGCTAATCTTTAGGCTGCTTGACCAAAAACAAATTAGGTGAAGTCATCCACTGAAGACAATTTGAAAATCAAAATTGACACCGTTTCCTTTCCTTAAAAACATCCCTGTCTTATTGTGCGTGATGCAACAGTTCAAGTTATTGTACACAAGTTTTTTAAATCTTTTATCAAAATCTAACAGGTTTCTGTCTCTGAAAATACTTGTAATATATATATTAACTAAGGCTGTCAATCGATTACGTCTCGAGATCGCTGCATTCTGTTGTACATGGCCCAGCTGCCTTTGAGCGCAAAAGTGCATCTGTGGAAGGCTGTGCTGCTTGCTATCATTGATTTGATTAGGTGCGTTGTCTGTACAGCTGGAGTTGCGCTGACTGCCCCCTACTACCACAAATTCGCACAAAACACCTTGAGTGTTACATCAAGCTTGAAATGTCTCCATTGACTGGATCATTTCTTATTACAGAGATTACGTACATGTTGGAGGCATGATTTATAGTGTTTTAAAGCATTATTTTTCATATAATTCATCACACTAAATTAACATGTTAAATTGACAGCCTTATATTAACCAATAACATCACAGCCTAACATTCCACCATCCAATAAATTCCAGATGTATAAAATCAAGTCCCGCCCTACATTACTGAATATCCCATTGAATATTCCATCGTACTAAGATATGCAACACAATATGCTGCAAATTTGTGAATGCCGTTTAATGTTGTCTTTAATTAATTAAGTCTTAATTGGCAATTGAATACTAACACATCTATTGACATCATATCCTATTTCTTTATGTGTTTACCTTTGTCAGTATGCCGTCCTCTCTGTGGTTCTTCTGGAGGACATGTTGCAGGGCTAGCTGGATCTTCTGCTGTAGTTTCTCCACCTTCACTTTCTCCTGGAGCCAGGACCGGTCTAAACACAAGTGGGGTTTGTTTTTAAGCCATCATTAGTTAAATGTATACGTTACATGTTACATTTATATGCTGCTGAAAAGACCAGAATAGCTGTACACCAGCAAATGATGTGTTTTGGATACTTGTCCCCATCTGGCTAGCTTAAGCTAGCTTAAGATAGCTAGCAACTAGCTTAAACAGCAAGAACAAGCTTCACCACAATGCCTATGCTAACCACCAGTTAAACCAGCACCAGATCAGCACTAACCAGCACAAAATGGACCAGCATGAACATTCTGGAAAATGTGAAAAATGGCAAATGGTCTGCACTTATATAGCATCTTTTTAACATTAGCGGTATTCAAAGGGATTTACATTGCGTCTCATTCACCCATTCATGCACACATTCATACACCAATGGCGGCAGAGCTGCCATGCAAGGTGCTAGCCTGCCACTGGGAGCAACTTGAGGTTCAGTGTCTTGCCCAAGGACACTTCGGCATGTGGAGTCATGTAGGCCAGGAATCGAACCGCCAACCCTGCGATTAATGGCCAACACCTGAGCCACAGCCGCCAAAAAAGCTTTGATTCAGTTACACAATGAACTTATGCGACCCTTCAATTGGAGTTACGAGCACATTAATGACCAACAAAGTCATCCTTATCAGTGGGAAGCAGTTAGAAGAGGCGTGTCGGCATGAAAGACTATGGAATTAGACTATGCAAATTTGCAATTAATGAGTTTGCTAAATTATTTTGATTTCATTGCTTTATGTCAATAATGTGATAAATAATCATGTCAACTAATGAAAAACAAATGACTCAAGCTTCACAGTTTGCTTTATGCAAATTAATGTATCATTTGTTAGATACAATGCATTAATAAATGCCTTTCGCCTCTTTTTTTGTTTTGTTTCTGACTAATAACCAATGCCCATCTCAGACGTAGGAGCTTCCATGGTGCACTTGAAGGCATAAATATATGGTGGTTTGGCACAATGTAAATTCTAGTAAATAGGTGGTTGTGTGTAACAGTTTTTAACACGCTGAGATGGTTTTACCTGCCGACATCAACACGAAGGCTGAGAACAGGGCGATCTCGTCTTCAGAGAGATGCATAGAACACAAGTTTTTCCCAAACTCGAAGACAGAGCTGATCAAGTCATCGCAGCCTGTCACAAAGAGACAGAAAAAGAGACAGACAAAGAGAGTAAAAAAAAAACCCAGACACAGACAGGATCGAGACGAAGCAGGAGACAGCATTGGGTAGATGCTTGTTCTTTTAGCATAATATGTCGGGATGGCATAGAGTGAAAACAATAAAATAGTACAGCGTTACAGAATCATTTTTCCTTCTACATTTGTTTTCTTCTGACTAATCATGCTTTAGCGAATGAGAGTGGTTATGTAACCACGACTAGGGTCACTATCAAGACTTTCAGTAAACCCGTGACTCAGAGTTCACACAAAAAAGACAGAGAGATAGACTACAGCCACTAGTGTTCCTTTTCTCAAAGACTTGGTGAACAGATGCAGGCTTGTTAATACCGCCACACAAATGAAGGAGGAATAAGAGCGGTCGTTGTAAGACTGAGGACATCCACACACATAGCGTGAGATTTGGTTATATGGTTGAACGTTGTCCACACACACATCTTTCTTGTTTTTAGATTTCTCCCATTTGCGTTAGTTCTGGCATTTGAATAGCTTTCGGCCTCAAAGGGTTTAGAATGTGCATGAGGAACTACACAGAAGGGATTTAACAAATGTCACGGCATTCAAACATAAATGTTATTTGCTTACACAAGAGAAACTCAGCGGCCGGGCTATGGCTGTTTAGATGGTGTGTTTGATAAAATGCTCCCCATAGACACTCAATCTTGCTTAGGCTGTTTCCAGACGCTCGCCATATGTAGCGGCTACAGGCGTGGAACTGCAATACTGAGCCCCATCATCAGTATTGACAGTTTAAAGTCAATATTAAATGGCATTCGCAGCCCATATTACTTCGGTATTTTAGCACTTTTGCAGACAGAACTTTTTGGGATTTGGATTGTATCCAATGGGAATTGATTAGATGGTAAAATGTGACCTATTAATGACAGGCGGTTGGAAAAGAGAGAATATTTCTTTGGAATAATCTGCTCTTCTGAATCATTTACAATATTTCACATATAGAGCCATTTTTGGTTTTAATTTTGAACATTAAAGGAATCTCACCCTCATGTCATTTCAACCTTGAATGACTTTCTTTCTTTTGCAAAATGGCAACATTTGAATAACTCACTTTAAAGCTTAACATTTTAAAGTATCATAAAAGTAGTCCATGCAACTTGTGCGTCATATTTCAAGTCTTCAGAAGGCACTCATAGGTTTTGTTGAGAAAAAACTGAAATTTAAGTAATTTTTCCATGAAACGTTGCATGTTTATGAATACTATGAGAAAAGCATGTTTACAGTTTACTTGTATGTTCACGTAACATTTGCATTGCATTAAGAAACAACTCAAGTTCTCACGTGAAAACAGGATTTCTCACGTAATATACATTAAAACATCTCCTTTTGTTGTTCCGCATAAAACAAGAAAGACATACGGCTCTGGAACAGTAAATTAATTGTAATTTTTTGTGTGAACTATTCTTTTACACCAGGTATGGCAAATACGGGAAGGTAGTGCCGACTCATTGGCCTTTGTTTGCTACATATGCACGTGCGGACTCTGCCTCCGCTTGCAGTTAGGCAAATTGGTTGGGTTTCTATCTATATTTGAATGCTGATGCCACATGTGGTAAGGTGTGGCTCATTCAGTCTTCAACAAAACACAATATTCCAAACAAAAATTACACAAAGAAACAAAACACACACATAAAATTCCAAACACAGAGAGACTTGGAAAAATCATTCCCGCTTCACATAAAAAACTCTGAACTCACCTAATGATTTAAACACATCATGCCCAGCATACTTTCCATCGAAATAGACTGTGTTGTTCTGAGGGTCGAAGGCACGGCACATTCTGACAAACACCACCTCCAAAGATCCTACACAAAAGCGAGAGTGAAATAATCCAGGTGAAAATTTGATTGCTCTGAAATTGCTCTTCCATAGCTCAGGAGACCTAATGGAACTTTTTCCTAGATGTTTCTTTAAAAAAACCTTTGGAGAAATGAACAAAATGAACATATAGTAAAAGTGTGGTGCTCTAAAATGAACAGAGTGTCTATTTGCACCCTGGTTTAAATAGCATCTGCCACACAGTGCAGCTATTTGCGCCCCAAAAGTCTGGTGGAAATACAGAAATATATGACGAACCAAACATTAGGTGTCGCTGCAGTGGTGTAAGGTGTAAATACGGTGTGTAAATGTGTAGTGTTGTCCAAGCAGCTGCGGTTTGAATCCACACTTTATCCCACTCTTTTTTCCAATCCGATTTCCTGTTTCCACTCTTCATATTTCCTTTAATACTACTTAAAATAATAGATACAAATTCATATAAATGTTAATTTCATTGCAGTGATTTGTTCACAGTGAATGTCGGGGAGTGAAGAGTATTTGATCCGGAGGAAGGGTCTGTCGATCGCACTTGTTCCCACAGCTCGGCATCGCTTGTGTGTATATTGCATCACTGTATGAGACTACTAATATTGTAGTAACCATGTTTTTTGACCATAGATTTAATGCAATTAACCATGTACAGTAATTACTATCTGCCACTATTTGCACTGGGGTGTAAATAGCATATACCATTAATTGCACAGGGGTGTGCAAATAGCATCTGCCTAAAATTAATGTGGAGAGCAAAGCATGAGAAATGTTTAAGTTCATATTGAAATCTCTGACTTCTGATTGCAGAGTTTACGTAGTTAATGCATTAGATATCATGAACAAACAGTGAACAATTTTTTTTACAGCATTAATTAATCTTTGTTAATGTTAGTTAATAACAAATACAATTGTGCATTGTTAATTCATGTTAGCTAATGTTGTTTATTAACCAATGAATGGAACCTTATTGCAAAATGTTACCATGTGACCATTATTTAATGTATTATGAGCTAACATTGGACAATACTATATTCATAAATGAACATTCAACGAGTAATAAATGCTGTAATTTGTCATTGCTATTCTCATTCATAATACCCAAGGCATTACATAATGTCAACACACATAACCTTATAGTAAAGTTACCATAATAACAAACAGATTAATGATATGTTAACATTCTCAAGAGGAGCATTCACCAAAAAATATCCATTCAAGTCGGATGTGGGATACTCCTACTTGATATCTCCGATCTCCAACCATGAATGCATTCCAATGCCAGATGCTCGGAAGATGACATTTAAGGAAACAAACCAGCAATGCTCCTGTTAGCTTGGCAGGTGTTTGACTGTAACCGGAGAAGTCTCATGGCAACCCAATTCATAAACGACTTTGAGTTGAAAGGAACACAGTCCCTTATCAGCTAAAATATTTTAAACACACACACACAATAAAAAAAACTAAAAAATGTTGTCCTTGCTGCTAGTGTTGTGAGTGAGAACAGCAATTCTACAACAGAGTGCTTTAGTGAGCATGGGCTTAGAGGATAAAAGCCACTTAATAGAAGCCATTACGGAGCTTAAGGAAGATATCGCTGGTTTAAAATGTCATTCCAGAAGAGAGCTCACACTCAGTATTTTTATACATTTTGTCCGTGTCTGACACAAACAGAAACACTGAGAGCTGTATCACGACAGTGTGTGTGTGTGTGTGTGTGTGTGTGTGTGTGTGTGTGTTTGTTAGCAATTTGTCCCATCATATGTGAGTAGACAGTTTGCAGTGCTGGATATAATCTCAGTAGAGCACATATTTAAGAACTGACAGTGTCCCGATAAACCATGTTTTCCTGCAGACATACAGCACACATACAGTATATAGATAACAGTTGAGGCGCAGTGCCTCCTGGTGTGTGACAGACTGTGTTTGGAATATAATAATAAATATAGTATGTAAAACAGTATGCAGAATGCAACAGCAAACACTTAAAATATTACTATGCATTTACATAAAATATTACTATGCATTACATTGCATTTTTAATTCAGTGTGTGACACCCAGATATCATAATGGAAATAAAAATGGAAATTCAAGTCAAGAAACAATATTTATTTTTAATAATTTTAATAAAAAAAAGAAAAAAAATGTATTATTATATTTTATTTAAACATTTTGAATATTTATGTTATTTATTTAAATGTATTTTTCATAATACTTATTAAATTAAAATTATTTGGTTGATATTACTTTCTGGTCAGTCTTCACACTGGAATATAAATGTTTTTTTCTTAATGAATGCTTTGGCAACATGGCAGAGAACATTGTACATATGGCCATGCCAATAAAGCTCATTTGAATATAAATTTAATTGTGGAATATACTATTTGCAGTGGGCTCTGGTTGTATACTTGTCATTTTGGCAAATATAGTTGGCATACAATGCACAGTAAACATACAGTACTGTAGAAGTAGTAAGATTAGTTGAGTATGCTATTTCAAACATAGCCATAAACACTCCAGCAAAAGATTATTTGTGTTTGAGCCCTGTAAAACAAGCCAGGATGGGATGATAGTGATGTGAACACACCAACGCACTGTACCTGCTTTGAGTAGCACTATCTGATCATTCTGGCAGAGCTCCATGAAGCCGTCGATGCGCTTGGCAAACTCCACCACGTACTGAATGGCCTCTGTGATTTTTATGGCACACAGCTGCCACATGACTTCTCTGGGCTGAAGGGAAAACACAACATAAATACCCTGTTCACTTAAAATGTCTAAATTCAACATAGCTTCAACAAGTGCGCTACAGCGGCCATATTCTACACTTTTGTTGCATTTTATGTTTTGCTTTTAAGTCCAGATAGCATCTAAAAGTAGCTGTTCTTTCTGTATGTGTAACCAGTATGGCATTTACAATCCCCAAAACATTGCCATATCCATGTTTCTGCAAGTTTACAGCATTACTATTTGTCTCTCTTCAAAAAATGCTGGTGTACCTTGTTCTGGTAACTCTCAACCTCCTCCTGTAGGAAAGCCTGCCAGGTCATCTGCTGAAGCTCTTCTCTCAGGTACTGACACGTCTCCATGTGGGACTTGGAAATGTTCTGGGCCAGATGCTCTGAAACAAAACGCAACGCACCGTCAAAATCCTCCGCCACGCCTGAATGCACTTACTGTACAGACATATTGAGCTGTACTATATATATATATATATATATATATATGTGCATGTATACAGTATATGTGTGTGTGCATGCAAGAGAGATGGCATTTGTTTCCAATTAATGGTATGAGGAGGTCGTCTCAAGCGGTGGATTCATTTATGCTCACAGAAATGTTGAGGAAATGATCTTTCAATAGAAGCAGTGTTTTATTTGAGTCTCTAATCAAGGACCTGCTTTTTGTGTCTGTTTATGGTTTAATGACAATTAAGAAGCTTGTTGACTATTGACATTCCTAGCTACAGAATTACCACTGTGTCCTCACCAGATACGACGCGATAAAGAGATCTCTACAATATTAATTTTGTCCAAACCATATGGGTGCTCACATACACTGTGAACTCATTAGTCCAATATCCAACTTCTCATAACTGCAGATTAAACATCAAATATGTTCTGATAGACTGTGATTGTGTGGTGTCATGCAACATTAATGCATTCGGTGTAGAAAGACAGATTGCTTCTCAGTGGAATCTTACTGCATTGAGTTTGGCTAAGATATTGTAAGAGAGAGAAAGAAAATAGGGCAATACTACAACCTTGACATGAATGTGAGGATTGTGTGTAAATTCATGGAAACAAAGGTCATATTTATGTTGAGCAAATGGAGATAAGAGAGAGTGGGAAAAAAACACAAAGTATAAAAATTCAATCATGTTGAAAACACATCTGTTAAAAGAAGTCCCAGAGCAGGAGGGGAACCTAAAAAAAATGATTTCCCTTGGCGCGTGCCCTGCTGGATCCTGATTGGCCCTAATTACTGGAAACTAATTAGAAAAAAAAGAGGTTCTTTTAATGAGTCTTTGAGATGAGTCTCCAACCTAATGCTATTTTAAGCCATCTTCAGTGACGTTTGCCCCACGGTTGAGTACTTCCCCCAGTATCGTCCCCTTTCCCCAATGCTACTCTACCCCAAATCCTCTAGAATCCTCACTTACCCAGCTCAGCCATGGAGACAGTGGGGGATGTCTCGCCATTGGTAAAGGAACAGTAGGGGAAAAAGCCTGAGCCAGGGGTGAAGTCACATATGGGCTCCGGCTTGATACCGTTGATGTCCAGGCCGGACTGGTCAGGTGAGGGTTGGATGTCCAGGTAGAAGCTGCTGACGCCCGAGTTGGGCTTGTTGCCATCGGGCGTGTGGCCGTTCATGTAGCCGCTCATGTCATCATGTAGCTCGGTCAGGCCATTGGTGGAGAGGCCGTAAGTTGGGGTTAAGGGCTCGGCTTCTCCGGGCTGCTGCTGGTGGTCCCGCTGTTGCTGTTGGAGTCGATGTTTCTGCACCTCTGCATACAGGCTGTCCCGCTGTTTCTTCGACATGCGGCCAAACTTCACAGCTGTAGGGGCAAAGATGGAGCATCTAGAATTAAATTCTGTACTCTAAATTGTGACCAATACTCTAAATTGTGATTTCCAAAATATAATTAAATGTGGTCAAACAACCCATAAAAAGACTAACCACAAATAAGAACTCTGTAATACTGTTTCTTCTAGACATCAATGAGATACAATGGAGACCTTTGCTTAAGTCTTCTACTTGTCAGTTTGTTCTCTTGAGAAATTTGGTCTTGGAATAATTGATGACAAATCTGAGCTATCCTATCCAAATAAATGTTATAGCTCTTCACTCATACTATGTCAGCAGTTGCCTCAATTTTGTTTATTTTATTTCTCCAAAGGAATTTTAGGAGAAACATCTAAGACACAGTTGATACTTAAATTAACTCCATGAAGTCACCTGAACTATGAAAGAGCAACCTCTGAGCAATAAAGTGCTTCTCTGGGAAGGTCTTTCTAGGCTGGTCTATCTTTTCATGACATTGAACAGTGCCATGAGCTTATAACAAAGACAACCTCGCTAGTACAACCTGGGTTTAAGTGTTTTGTTCAACAGCAAAATGGTTTGCTATTTTATTTTGGCCTTCTACATGTTGGGATCAACCCAGAAACATTTACCAACCCTGGGGCTTAACCACTACACCAAACCACTGCTCTTATAAGGTATCAAATAGCTAATTGACTTTTCATCCCCACAGCCCACTTCTTTCATAGAATACAGAGGAAATAAAAGCAACTTTACCCCCCATTGTAACTGAAGAAACAACAAAGGTCACAATCTATTTTCCCTCAAGACTTGCTCTTTGAACGGGAGTTTAGTGTAGCTGCATGAAGAATACAACTAACTCTGGTGAGCAGGTTTAAATGTCGCTCAGAGGATATAAACGGTGTACTGGGTTAAAAAAACAAAAACAAAAAAAAAAAACACTGTACACAGTAATAGCAGTTTTTTTTTGCTGCTGTCTACCTGCCAAAATTATCCAATAAAGACCTGCCTAAAATTAATCACCAATTTAGAAGCACTCACAAATAGGCAGGGACCTCATTCACAGCACATGGAGGAAAAAGCATAGATACTATTTTGCTTGGTAAGAAAGAGTAGCTACAGCTACAGTGTTTGAACTAGAGAAATTTGAGAGGAACAGGGGAAAAAATACAGCGTGACTCAGATATTAGTGGACACCAAGTGTTTGGGAAAGGAGTGCCATACTAACTTAGATGAAAAGAGTTAAAAAGAGGTAAATATATCAGAAAGTTTTGTGGAGAATAAAGGAGACAAAGGGTCTTTGGCAGTTGGGAGAGGTGAAAAGAAGACAGGAGATGAAAGTCAAGGAGGAGCGAAGACAAGATTAGATGTGAGGAGAGGAGTTGAGATGTGGAGTGGAGACAAGACGAGAAGTGAGGAGAAGAGACAAGACACGATGTAAGTATAGGAGACAAGACGAGGGGCAAGGAGAACAAATGAGAGAGACGAGGAGAGGACACAAGATGAGACATTTGGAGGGGAGTTGATATGAGACATGAGAAAGGAGATAAGATGAGGCATGAGGACAGTAGAATGAGGTGACTCTTGATTGAGAGGATACAAGATAAGATGAAAGAGACAAAATGAGATGTGATTTCGAGACATAAACGATAAACGAGAGTTTAGATGTAAGAAGAGAAGACGAGATGCTATATAAGGTGAGGAAAAGATAATACAAAGGGAGATAAAATTAGATGCCAAAAGACAAGATGAGAAAGGAGACAAGATGAGAAAGGAGACAAGATGAGGCATGAGAAAGGAAATGAGACATGAGAAGAGTAGATTAGATTAAACGTTAGGAGAGGACACAAAATAAGGTGCTTGGAGAGGAGATGAGATGTGAGAAAGGAGACAGAATGAGACAAGAAGAAAGTAGATAAGATGAGATGTGATAACAGGTGACAAGATAAGGTGCAGGGAGAGGAGACAAGATGAGAGATGTGAGGAGAGGAGACAAGATGAGATGTGAGAAGAAGATGTGAGGAGAGGAGACGAGACGAGGTGTGAGGAAAGAAGACAAGATGAGACATGAGGAGAGAAGAGGAGACGAGATGAGATAAGACATGAGGAGAGAAGACAAGATGAGACACGAGAAAGAAGACAAGATGAGACATGAGGAGAGAAGAGGAGACAAGATGAGATGAGACATGAGGAGAGATGACAAGATGAGACATGAGAAAGGAGACAAGATGAGCGGGCGGCTGTGGCTCAGGTGGTAGAGCAGTTCGGCCACTAATCGCAGGGTTTGTGGTTCGATTCCCGGCCCACATGACTCCACATGCCGAAGTGACATGAGACGAAATGAGACATGAGGAGAGAAGACAAGATGTGCACATTTCAAGACACTGAACCCCAAGATCAGTGTCCCTCCCAATGGCAGGCTAGCATCTTGCATGGCAGCTCTGCTGTCATTGGTGTATGAGTGTGAGTGTGTGTGTGAATGGGACACAGTGTAAAGCGCTTTGGTAACCGCTAAGGTTAAAAAAGGCACTATATAAGTGCAGACTATTTACCATGAGATAAGAGGGGAGTAGATTACATAATACGTGAGGAGAGGAGTCAAGATAAGATGTGTGGAGAGGAGATGAGACGTAAGAAAGGAGACAGAATGAGTTGAGGAGAGTAGACAAGATGAGGTGTGATGAGAAAAGACAAGATAAGGTACATAAGGAGAGGAGATATAATAAAATGGGAGGAGAAAAAATTAGATGTGACGAGAGGTGACAAGATGAGACATGATGAGGAGAGGAGATAAGATAAGATGCGAGGAGAGAAGGTGAGAAGCGACATGAGGAGAGGAGACAAAATGAGATGTCAGAAGACGAGAGGAGACATGATGAGATTAAACGAGAGGAGATGAGATCAGATGAGATCAGACGTGAGTAGAGGAGAAAGATAAGATCAAAGGAGACAAAATGAATTGTCAGAAGACGAGAGGAGACATGATGAGAAGAGATGAGGTTAAACAAGAGGAGATCAGATCAAACGTGAGTAGAGGAAAAAAGTTTAATGTGTGGAAACGAGACAATATGAGACATGAGGAGAGGAGAATAGATTAGACGTGGGGAGAGAAGACGAGATGAGATACAAGAAGAGGAGACACGATGCAATGTGAGGAGATGAGACATGAGATGGGAAGACAAGATGAGACATGAAGAGATGAGATGTGAGGAGAGAATACAGATAAGATGAGACATAGAGATGAGACATAAAGAGATAAGGTATGAGGAGATAAGACAAGAAGAGATGTGTGGAGACAACATAATATTTAAGGAGAGGAAAGGAGTCAAGACAAGATGTGAGGAGAGGAGAGAATACAAGATGAGATTAGAATAGAGTGGATGACATATGATTAAAAGAGAGAGGAGGAGATGCGAGGAAAGGACAATAAACACGATAAGAGGAAAGGATGCAAGATGAGATTTGATTCGAGACAAGATGAGAGAAGAACTGGAAGGAAGAGAGAGGAGGAGAGAGGTGGAATGCGACAGTGAAAACTATTGTTTCTGTGCTTAGTGAAGAGTAAGGAGTGCTAGAAACGGCAAAATAAGGATGAGAACAAAGACGTTTTGAAGGCAAAGTGTTTTTGCTCGAATGAGGTGTATAGAAGAGGTGCACGATTTTCTCTGAGCTTGGGTGGAGGCCTAACGCCATCTTAGACATATATGTGTGTGTAATGCACTGCGTCTCTATGCCCGTGTAAGGCAGATGGGGACTGGTGAGTGAAGTCAGAAGTCACCTTGCCTGTCCTGGTTGTGTGTGAGAGGGCAGCCCAGTACACTCAGAAGACCTGGCCTGATTTCATCCTCCTGTCACGGGCTGTAGTCACACAGCCCAGCCGGAGGCCCAGCAGGGGGGCTTCCACACACACACACGCACGCACGCACGCACGCACGCGCGCGCACACACACACACACACACCTGTGCTCTGGTTAATGCTACTCACCTGCATTGGCTTTAATGAGCCTGTTTTAATGATGCTCATTTAATAAAAGCCACTTGCTGTCACATTTTCCACCCTGAGTGAGTATACCCTGCATTCCACAACTACAACTGCCTCTTAAATTCATTTTGTCACAAGTTTGAAGAAAAACTAATGCATAATGTGCACCGACTATAGAACAGCTACTCCTAATTATTTGACATGGCAAGACTGATGACATTTCAACTTTAAAGGACCATATTCTACTACACTTTTGTCTTAAGTTCACTTACAATGGTCAAGGTTTCTTGCACTAGAAACAGTCATAATTTAGTTTCACATAACCATTTTCTACCCTTTCTTAGAATTAATCAGGTATTTGCAACTTTACCATTAAGGGGCCGTTCACACAGGACGCATAATATCATTAAAAATATCTATACAGAATTGAACAGAAGACGTGTTTGTTTGTGGCATAGATCCCATATACGCTGCTATTATACACTTACAATTGTCCATATGTCCAAGCTTGTCTATGTGTAAATATGCTTATTGGGCTCCCAGATTCATCTGATCAGTCTATTTTTTTAAAAAACTGACAGTGATCCACTGCACTGTATGTGAAATTTGCACATTGAGACAATGAGCAAAAACTTTTGCATGTGTAATAAATATTTTATTAATATTATTATTATTATTATTTTTACAACCCAAATCCAAAAAGGTGGAACAGTATGAAAAATGCTAATAAAAATAGAAAGGAGTGATTTGTAAATTATAAAAAACCTTTGCTATATTGTAAGTAGTTTTTTGAAAATGTACGGTAATTTCAAATCAGATGATTGCAACATTCTCCAAAAAAGTTGAGACAAGGGCATTTTAAGACTAATAACAGTTTGACGAGTTGAAATGACAAGGTGATGTGAAACAGGAGATGTTAAACAGGTGAGGCAGTTGTGTCATAATACTGTATAAGGAGCCTACAAAAACAGCATAGACCGTCAAGAGCAAGGATTGTTCAAGACTTGTCAATTTGCCAAGAGGTGCTTCAGCAAATAATCTAGCACTTAGAGAACAATGTTCCCCAAAGACACATTGGAAGGATTTTGGGAATTTCAACCTCTACAGTGCACAATATAGTTAAAAGATTTTGAAGGAATCTGATCAAATGTCTGTGCGTAAAGGGCAAGACAAAAACCATTTCTGATCCCTCAGACGTCACTGTCTTAAAAACATAATTTATCTGTAATGGATATCATGAACATGGGCTTGGGATAACTTTAGTAAACCTTTGTTAGTCAACACCACTCGCCGCTGCATCCACAGATGCAAGTTAAGACTTCACTATGCAAAGTAGAAGCCATACATCAACACTGTCCAGAAGCTCTGCCGACTTCTCTGGGCTCGATCTCATCTTAGATGGTAAATAGAACAGTGGAACTGTGTTTTTTTATTAGAGTCAGGTCCAAAAGTCAGTGTCTGTATGGGCCAGAGGTTTGTCAGTGCCCGTGGCATGGGTAACTTGCACATCTGTGAAAACACCATGAATGCAGACAGATATGTAAAATTTTGGAGCAACATATACTGCCATCCAGCACCGTCTTTTACAGAGACATCCCACCATTTTCCAACAAACCACATACTGCCCAGAGTGCATGGCTGTAAGCTGAGAGTGCGGGTGCTGGATTGGCCTGCCTGCAGTCCTGACCTGTCTGCAGTTGAGAATGTGTGGCGCATTATGAAGAACACCATATGGCAAAGAAGACCCCGTACAATTGTGCAGCTAAAGACATACATAATGGATGAATGGGGGAAAATTTCACTTTTTAAACTTAACAAACTTGTGTCTTCAGTGCCCAATTGCTTAATAAGGGTTATTAGAAGAAATGGGGATGTTTCACAATGGAAAACACTTAACTGTCCCAACTTTTTTGGGGTGCGTTGCAATCATCTGATTTGAAATTACTGTACCTTTTAAAAAAAAGGTAAAACATCATATAATGTTAAGTTGTGGTGCTTATAGTAAGGTAGGTGCTTTTTCGGAATTGGGGTTGTATTATTATTTTGCACGCATTTGATGTTCTCTGTCTCTGGAGACTCTGTTGTCCCCTTTGGTGTCTGCTGTACTGGACATGGACTCACCATCACGTGACATGCCCACGGCCAGACACTTCTGCAGTCTGCAGTGCTGGCAGCGGTTCCGGCTGGTGCGGTCAATCAGGCAATTCTTCTGACGCGGGCACGAGTACGCCGCATTGCTCTGCTGACTCCTCCTGAAGAAACCCTACAAGCACAAGAGTCAGTTGGTTAAACCATGCATGTGTCCATACTACAGTAACAGATATTTCAATGTATTGCAATATTTTCAAAGTTTGCATTGTCATGGAAAACCTGGAAGCAGCAGGGGGTTTTAAAATTATGATTTACAGGCCTGGAAAAGTAATCAAATTGAATGTAATTTTAAAAAGTCACATCAAAACCTATAGTACATTTTATGTAATTATGCTCAGCTCTAGAAAAACTTAATTGGCTAGAAATTACTCTCTTTTTAGTGCATTCTCTACAAAGTGATTTTTAAAACATTAATAGCAAAGTGTGCGATAAGACAAAAGTGTAAATAGGAAAAATCGTAATATTACTGCATAATATGTTGGAAAAACATCTGCATAAAAAGGTGTTACACAATTTCTGAACAGATGGCATACACTCTGCGAATGCTTGTCACAATTTTATAGACATGTTTGTCTTTTGTCACGATACATCTGAAGAACACACACTGCTATAACATCTATTAAAAGAAGTTTGGAATAAGTGTTTTTCCTCGTTAGCGAATGGCACAGTGAGTTGAGAGGCCGGTGAGAAATGTAGTACATAATGACGAGTTTGTGTGAGGTTATTAATGTTGAATAACAGGCGCCCACATTGAGAAGATTTCTCATCCCTTTGACTTAATGAATTGATTCCAGCTCGTCATTAACACACCCTACTCCACAGCTCCATACACATGTCTTAATTAGTTGCTCATTGGCTGTTTAATTACTAGAAAACAGCTGACAGCTGCCAAGTTGCTTTCTAATGGCAGCCATTATGAAAGCGGGGTAGGACTGCCGGTGACAAGCGGCGCTCCTTAATAATGGTATGATTTATGGGCCAGAGCGGTGTGCTCGCACATATCATTAAATGTCTCTCTGCCTTGAGTAATTAGCAACCATTAAAGATACATTTCAGCAGTTTATTCTTCAGGCTTGTGTGCTTTCTTTCTGCCATGATGTGAGTGACTGAGCGAGATGCTGAGTCTATTGTACGGAAAACAAAAACAAGTATGTTCCATAGCAGCACTCGCGAGTTTGTTTCTGCCGAGCCTGCTTGAGGAATGCTAACGAGTCGCCCTGGTGACAGGCAGCAAACAAGAATACACAATAAGCACAAAATTCTCCTTTGCTGAGTGGACGACTTGTTGGAAAAATGCACAAAAAGGGAAGCTTCAGTTAAAAAGAATGTGGGTTGGGGGGGTTGTTGCTAGCAAAACTGCTAACGACATGCTGTGATTCAAAGCACTTCCACTTTTGATGGTTTTATAAAAATAAAACAAAAGTGAAGCACAGCAGACACAACCACTCCTAGAGATGGTAAAACAACTAAAATAGTCACACGGATCTCATTGTCTTGGAAATTGTGACGTGCTTGCCATCATGTCAACATGACTAAAGTTAACAACTCTGAAGCCATGTGAATTCCTCAGCGTGCAGCATATTAGTAGCATTTTTTCGTATCTGGATCAATTTGTTGGGTAGGACTAGTGGCACAGAAATTACACATACACATAGATTATGAGTTTTCAAGACTATAGGCCCTATTTTAAGAGCACTAGCTCTAAGCACTGTGCTATATATAGTTTAAGTCGTAAACGCACAGTCAGTAGGCATGGCCATGACATTTTGGCATTTTCGTGCAAGCATGCACTAAATCTAGGTGCAAGTGGCTTTAGCGAAATTTCCTGCACTAATAAAGTGCTAATATCCTGGGTCAAGTGCAGTTTAAATCTGAGATTCTACTCTGGTTATTGCATCATCTGCATCCTATTACGTATATAGTCTATTCCCTATCAAACACCAGCAATATTAACAAAGAGAGCAAATTCATAAAATGTTGGTAGTGTAAATGAACTGTATGCAATGAAGCATTACAAGCAGTGTTTCCCCTACATGCATTTTGCAGCAGCGCTGCACCACGGCTGAATTATGAGTGCCGCTCTTGGGATTTCACATGGTTAATTTAATATTCTTGATGCAACATAATGCTTGCCATCCCCAGTCAGCTGTGCACTTTCTGCACTGCTAAAGCGACCCCCCCCCCCACACACACACAAATACCCACACACACTCAAAGTGACATCATCGCACAACACACGTGACAAACTCGCTTAATTTAATGTGCCCGTGAGCATTTCTGAAATGTAGGATGGCAGGGGATATAACAATCAGTTAGTAGGGATGGGCGATACCACTTATTTTCTTTTCGCTCCAATACCAATCATTTCAAGTCCAATATCGTCAATACCGCTACATTACTTCTGTTACATTTTTTATTTTTTGGATTTCTTGGGATAATTGGGTAATTTAAAATATTATTTTTGTCATACTTTAAGTCATAATTTTTTTGTGAGCCTTTATTATTAGAAAATTATTAGACTTCTGTTTTGTTTACACTTAAAAAAAAAACATTAACCGTGGTTTCACTACAGTAACGATAGTTTAATCATGGTATTTAGCTAAACCATAGTTATCACAAAATTAACCATGGTTACTGCTGCAATATTACTGTAGTAAAACCATGGTGAACTATTTTTTTAATTACTTGTTAACAACAAATACACACAAACTCATACGACATCACCTTTAGATATGTTGTTATTTTAGGGTAAATTTACTCCAGAAGCTGTTTCTATGATTTTCTATCATTACCTCAACAATACACTGATCCCTCTGGTCTGAACGAGCCTTGTGACAGCACAAGTGCTTGTCTGCTTGTGTCTTTCAGCATGCATGTTAAGATGAGCAGAAGAAGAAACAGTTCCCATCCTGCCCAAGTATTTGCTTATAAGGACTAATCCTTTTTATTTCACTTTGAAGCTTATGATTATTGTTCATGGTAACCAAATAATAATATCCCTAGTTTAAATTTTTTTTTTAGAATCAAATATATTTATTTATAAAACATCACTATTGAAATTATCGATACTTTAGGATCTATTCGCCCATCCCTATCAGTTTGCGCTTTCCTCGTGAATATTAAAGAGCCTTCCATTGTCATCAGTATGTTTTGGAGTGCATTTTTCACAATTCAAAACAAAATGAAACAGCCCGGCACTGGTCATATATCAGCATGGCTAAATCATGGATAAAGCAGCACGAGCGCAGAGCAGGTGCGGTAATTTGCGGAGAGGTCTCAACCACACAGACTATTTTAAATGCGCCTGTGAACCAGTGAGATGCGCGACAGCGAAACCTGTTTGAATGCGGCACAGATTTGTCTGTTGCAAAACTATCAGTGATGAAACTAGTTTAAAACGAACAGCCCCCATATTCTAAATGGCATTGACAAAGATAACATTAGATAAAATTAGAAGGCTTTTCAACTCACAGATCACAATGCTTACAAACATGTGCCATGGATTTACGACAGTAACACTAACTGTACAGTATTAACTATGGTAGTTGTGGCAGAAAAACTTTCTTGCTGTTTTTTCATTACAAAATGCCACAGCTCTTTATATAGAAACCATAGATCCTATTCATGGTAGTGAAGAGCCATGCATGGCTTTACATGGTTACCATGAACTATTACAAATATCATTGTTAAAACTATGGATACTATGGAAAAACTATGGTGCATTTTCATAATTATGGACCAAGCTATCAGTTTTCCATCGGTGTAAAATGGGTTCTCTTGTAATGTTCTCTGATTGTAGGAAAACACAAGTTGTATTGTTAGCCTACAGAAATTCTAATAGATGACTGTAGTTTTATCAGTAAGAGCCTGATGAAAGAAATCTGTAAAGAAGATGCAACTTAGTCACGCTGTCAGAATATTTCAATTAAGCCATATAAAAATAGGGTGTTACATTTTTTTCCGCAGATGTTACCACTGTTAATATCATCCATTTCATCTGCATCACAACCTCAAAAACAATGCTGTACTGTCAAATGTGCATTTAATGTAATATTATCGGTAGTTGCATGGGTGGTACCAAAGCAGGTGCTGGTGCCACATTTTCAACGGGCCCTTTGAGGCCACAAATAAACCCTAATATGGCCCAGGCTGAAACTGAGTTTAACACCCCTGTTTTTTATTCTCTGACCAACGCACGTTAATACGGGTCTGCCCTTGTGGGCTTGTGGATGCACACAAAACAGCACAGCTGCTGATATAAATCCTAGGGGAAACACTGACAAGAATAGAAATATTTCTATGACAGTGACACGCTCCGATTATAAGCATAGAAAATGCGATTCTCGTCAGGTTTTGAATGTATTCTCTGTTAAATGATAGAAAATGTAATTATTATTAATAATTTCTATCTATTGAAAAACAAATCATGGCTAGTATTAACAGTGATTGTATTGGCACGCACTTCTATCGGTCGATTTTGAAAAAATACATTAATTTATTGAAACACGTTGGGCATGGTCATGAAAATAGAACCTTAAGTACTTTAAAACATGATTCAAAAACAAAACAGATTTTTTGTCCCTTTCGGCTATCCGTAGTTCCACGCACATTGTGTACAATTGATTTGTCATGTGTTTTAAGTTATTTTAGAAGATAGCAGGCTGTAAATAGGACAAAATAGGTGTTTATGAGAAAGTTGTTGCTAGATTTGCCAAAGTTTAATGAAAGAGGTTTGCTCTCGTGATTTTCACGCTTCATAGATCTAAAGATTTGGTACTTTCCGCAATAGATGGACCAACTCAATACAGTTTCCAATATCTCACCAAGACAAAGACGTACTGAAAAAGGGGCGTGGCCCACCCTTAGCACCACCCATGCAAATTAATATTTAGCTATTTAATTTATGTAGTGTTCAATAACATAATAGTTTTTGCAGTGATATCGAAATTTGTATAGTGCAGTTTCACTGATATTGGTATCGACTACTTCAATTTTGTTATTGTGACAGACCTACATTACAACACTATCAGGACATTTCTCTTTTATTTTCTAGAGTGTCTTATTTGTTTACTTTTCCCACTTTTTCTTCGTCTCACACACATATAAACATTTTTTATTAATTCTTACCTTGCAGCCCTCGCAAGTTATCACACCATAATGAATGCCTGATGATTTGTCTCCACAGATCTTGCAGGGAATTATTTCGATTTGAGCTGCGGAGAAAGAAAAGAGAGAAGATACTGTCAGGATTTTTCACTGTCACCAGTCAGCCTGCAACACCTCATCCGTGGCTGCATGTTGCGACATGAAACGGCGCCTAGCTTCAAACGCATCAAATCCCTGCCACCCATCCTCAGCCGCATGCTGTTTGGAAGAGGCCATCTTGACTTTAAACAGAAACCCCTCATAAAGCACTGCAATCATGATGTCAGCTCACACCGTAGATAAAGCATTCTCAAAATAAAGCACTGCTACTTCCCGCAGAGCCTTTGGGCGATAATATTGTTATAATATCTTAACCCCATGCCTGGGCCTTTTACACCACTGGAACATCACTTCAGTGCTGCCTGTTAAACTTCAAAGCTACAGTGGTAGAAAGTTTTACTACTACTAAGACACAGTGGAGTCCAACTGCGGTGTGGATTACAGGCATAGGATAGACACTGAGGAAAAACAACAAAATGACTGCTTGCATTTTGGTGTGATGTCATGAGGATAAGATGCCCAGAATGTAAAGTGTGTGTCCAGGAGAAATGCCTCTACACTATTGGCCTGGTTTGAAGCTGTGAGACTTTTTAAAGGGATAGTTCACCTCACAATTAAAATTGTGTCATTTACTGTAAGCCATGTCAATCTGAAACTTTATGACTTTCTTCTGCAGATCACCAAAGGGAAAGTTTAGCAGAATGTAGATGATTCTAATGAAATTTGTCAAAAAATATCCAGGTTTTAATTAACTTTAGGACTTCTTTTGAGTCCTAAAATACTCCAAAATCAAAATTAAACAAATTGGAAATAGTATTTTACATAATAGAAAATTAAGCAAATTTTTAGGGCTTTTTTTCACATTGTAATGGTATGTTCATGACAATTATGCACATTTTAACCCCCCCCCCCCCAGTCATCATAAAAGTAGTATATTTGACTTGTGCTCTATATTCCAAGTATTCTGAAGGTATATCATAGCTTTGTGCAAGGACCAGATTGAAATTTCAGTTGTTATTCACTGAAAATGTTATTTGACCACCGTAGTCACAATTCACTTTCATTTTATGAAAGAGCAACTTGGACAGTCAACTATAAATAATGTATTTATATAAATAATATACCCAAAAAGATGGGTTTCAAAAGACATGAGATGACATGTTGTGATTTTTGGGTAAATTATTCCTTAGCGCTTAAATGCCTTAAAAGTCTGTCTGGCCACTGCATGGAAGTGAAATTTCCAACATGCAGTTATTGATTTCCAAAAGATAAAACACTCCAAATCCTCTCACTAAGTGCAGTTGCTTAGGCAAACCTGCTTTATAAAGTAGGGCATATCAAAGTACAGGCCATGGCACCATAATCACATCAAAGGACCTAAACTAAACCTCTGGCCATTGCAAAATAGACCTTACCATGCAAGAGCTTCACTCTATATTTAGCCGGATTAGAGCTGAACAGTCACTGTTTAATGTAGCCTAAGCATTTTATTTCTACTTGACAGAAATCGCTCCCTCTAGTTCCGTTAGATCCCGAGCCAAAGATCCCCGCAGCTACTTGCCTACCTCCAGCCAAAATACACTGGCTCGATAATATTTTAGTGAACCTTATAAATCCAATAGTATGGAATTAATTTGCAAGCATCAAATTTGCCAGCGCTGAGTGCCGCATCCACGGCGGCCACGGGCCCGTTTCATCATTTGCCTGCCAGCTCCTGTTGTGTCATCCGGATAATGTCACTGTCCCCACGGCGTGGCCTGTGGTCTCCCTCTCTACCTTTCTCACTCAGCTCCACGCTGCTGATCCACTAACCCTCTATACTCACAGCCAGTACACAGTCTGTCCTTTCAACGTGCTCTTGCAGCCTGTAAACAACATATTAGCCTACATTTCATGTCGACAACAGAGTGCTCGCTGATATGAACCATTTCCATTCTCAAGAGAGCTTCTTCCGCACATTATCGAGGTTGGAATAAGTGCGCACTCAGCAATGGCTAGCGCCAAGGTGCTTTAAAATCTAAAATAATATGTAAGTGCTGTACCTACTGATCTTATTATTTTGCATAAATTTTTAATGAGAAAAGCATAATTGTTTCGTTTCTGAAAAGAAAAGAAAAGAAAAGAAAAGTGTGGGCAGTGCACACTGTGTTGTTTGTTTTTGTGTTCTCTCGGCATGAGCATTAGCACGCCAGTGTGTTCCTACTCCTTTAGCATTTTCAGCCTCATTACTTACATAATTTGTTCTGACATGCACTCACAACAACTGAAGCATGGTGTAATTAAGGCTGGCTGTGGTTGAGGTCCAGGAGAGAAGTTACAATACCAGGCCCCTACCATAAGGTGGCAGTATAAGGTTGTGACTACATACTAATCCCAGCATCCACGGTCTGCCCTTCAGGCTGAAAAGGCTTGCGCCTCCACACTGTTGGCATCACAGACAGACCTGTGGCTTCGAACCAGGAGCTCCTACCCGTCTCCCTCCCTAGGAACTGCTCAGAGGGCCCTTCATTTCTCCCGGAGAGAATCAGGTACTCACGCTGACAAAGCTCGTGCCACATCAGGTGAACGTATGGGAAGTGAAGAGAGCATAATGCTGTGCTGGACGATGATGAGATTCGGGTCTGCCTAACTCAAATACTCTCTGCTCTCCCTTGCCAGGCCTCCACATGAAACACTTGCAAAGCTCTTTGTCTCCTGCCTGGCTCTCGCTGCGGGTTGCCATGCCGGATTGGTACTTCCTTTGTCTACGGAGAGCTCTAAACCAAAATTGTTCTGCTGAAGAAATCCTCACAGCGAGGGTAGGACGGGGAGCAATTCATTCAGCTGCAGTTCAAACACACTCGCGCATAACACAAACTGAGATATATTTGTCACAGTTAAAATGATAGATACAATGGAACTTTCCTTCTGTGTAAAATCTTTTCTAATGCTGATTGTAGAAAAAGGCTTTGTTTGTCTTCAGATGATTATTTTAATCATCAAGATCCTCATAAAAAGAAAGAAACTAAAAATAATATTCTTTCAGTTGGACCGGTGCGACCATTTGTAGAATTTAACACCGGTGCTACTGCTCTTAAATGTACATAAATCAAAAATGATTTGCTGTGGCATTGCAAGAATTCATTTGCAAGAACAAATCTAAAAATAAGAAAAGATGCAAATTTGTTGTTTTATTCATTATCCAATTAGCACTCTTGCCACAAGTGATCTCATTATACACCGTTTCTACGTGACTTGTGTTTTTTGCATAGCCAAATTTCAAACATTATGAGTACTAAACACACAATGGACAGAAAACATGGAAGTTCTTGAAAAGGAAACTTTTCAAATGGATGGTTATGTGGGACAGTGGGATAGAGGTGTGCCATGGGATTTGTTAAATTGTAAAAAGTGTGCCGAGGCAGAAAAAAGGTCGGGAAACACTGCTTTAGACTTCCATTCATTTCTATACATTTGCTAAAAATGACCACTTTCAAATTCCCCTGCTATTTCCATCTTTCCCATGATCGTGTAAGGCCTGAATGAAGCCTTTTGTGACTATCAATCCTAGACATTTTTTTCCACCAATAAATGTACCACCCGGGACAGAAAGCGATGTTTACAACTTCATATAAAGTACAAGAGGTAAACTGGTGCTATAACACATATCAGCAGGCCTGAATTACACACCACCACTAGCAGTGATATCCTCAGCCTATAGGCTTCATCATAGAGGCAACAAACAGCCAGCACACTCATAGTTACACAAATGAAAACACAGTAGAAGGGCACAGGGCAGTGGTAAAGACCAAACTCTGGCACTAAATGACTCCCACAGCGCCTGTATATGTCGCTGGGGAAAACAGAACTGTGTGGCAGCAAAGAGCAAATGGTGGTGCAGCTCGTTAGATTGGCCCACTCTGTTGTGACTTACTGAAGCCCACTTCAAGGTCACTGAGTCAGAGCCAACAGAGACAGAGCCCTGAGGAGAGAGTGACGTGTCACTTTGCTGTCCCCTCTGTCTCCTAATGCCATCTTTATCTCTGTCTGTTGCCCTTCATCCCTCTCCCTCTACGCCCCCATACAACCATGTAATGTTTTTGAAATTGCATAATGGGCAAAACATATATTTTTTGGCTATAATTGCTCATTTATATTTATACCATTTATTATATATTCTTTTTATAATACATTTTTAAAAATCATTTAATTCAAGCAAACAGAAAGTTTATTTCAATGTTTCAACTTGTTTCTTACCTCTGTATATTACCACTCTTCTTACCATTATATATTTAATATACATGTATGTTTGTTTATTTATAATATGTTTTATGATATCCTCAGAAATTAAAAGTTTAAAAGAAAATATTTTTTTCTAATATATTTATTACAATATGTTTATAAATATATTTTGGACAGGAAAAAATAAAGAAATGAATGATTGTGTCTGAATGATTGATATATATATGATGAATATAATAATAATAATAATAATAAAAAAATAATAATAATAAAAAAAAAAAAAAAAAAATATATATATATATATATATATATATATATATATATATATATATATATATATATATATATTATTATTATAATTTTTCATATGGGCCCAGTAATTCAGACAACCATCTCCACCATGCCCTTTATAGCCCTCAAATCAGACCTCAAGGGAGAAAAACCCCTCTGTTTCTGCTATCATCAAACACACTTGTCACTTGCTCACCAAATGGCCATTTTAATTGGTCCAGCACATAGTTCATGCACATAAATTCAGACTGAGGCCATATTTCATAGCCAACTGTCAGCTGTGACAGAACACCACACTGAGACTGCTTAGCCATGCTGTGCTACGACTAAGAAACACAGCAATAACATGTCCAGAGTTGCCAGATCTCAAGAGAAAAAACACACAACCAGATCTGACAAAACAAGCAAAAAATAAGGGACTTGCCTTACCAACATAAACCTAAATAAGCAACGCCAGATTTTTGTGCACACTGTTAGCCTCAATCACCATTCAGCTTCATCGTATGGGGGAAAAAATACAAGACATGTTCATTTTGTTCACGTCTTTCTTCTCAGAAATAAAAATGCAAAGAGTGAAAACAGTAGCAAAATGAGGCTCATCAAAAAGTGGAGACAATAATCGTTTCACTGTAATGTGTGCTAACGGCTCGGCGCTAACTGTCACAGTTGCTCTGTGTTCTTTAGCACGTTATCGCTGACATCAGCATTACAAAGGCGCTTATTCTCCAAGCTGAGCGCTTTTTCAGTGTGCTTCTTAAATGTGCTCTCGCCTCATTTGTACCTGAAGAGTTTCATTCAGAGAGTGAGGCAAAAAGTGTGATGTTGACACAATGTATTGAGGCAGTGTGAAATATTCATAAACATTCGCTAGCTAATGGAAGACTCTAGCAGTCGGCTAGACGCACATGTGGGGGAGGAATGATTGCTAACTGAGTGCTCCTTACAGTCTGCAGGTTCAAAAAAGCTTTTTTAGTCTTCAATTCAGCAGTATAACATCTTTCTTGTTTGTATGGCATGCTGACGTGTGAAGGGGCTATGCTTTATCAACACTTTTGCCACATTTCCACTAAGCAAATCAACATAAAATGCCTCTAGTTATTCGCGCACTGGGCTAAAATCTCTGTGAAATTGTTAGCATAACCTGTCATCTTTTGTCAACTTTTAGGAGTACACTAGCATGCCCTCAAAGTCAATACACTCACTGAGCAGTTTATTTGGTACACCTTTAAATCTACATATTCATGCGATTATCTATCCAGCCAATCGTGTGGCAGCAGTGCAATGCTCAGAATGGGGAAAAAATGTGATCTCAGTGATTTTGACCATGGCATGATTGTTGGTGCCAGATGGGCTGGTTTGAGTATTTCTGTAACTGCTGATCTCCTGGGATTTTCACACACAACAGTCTCTAGAGTTTACTCAGAATGGTGCAAAAAACAAAAAAACATCCAGTGAGCAGACAGAAATGCCTTGTTGATGAGAGAGGTCAACGGAGAATGGCCAGACTTGTCTGAGCTGACAGAAAGGCTACAGTAACTCAGATAACCACTCTGTATAATTGTAGTGAGCAGAATAGCATCTCAGAATTCACAGCACATCAAACCTTGGGGTGGATGGGCTACAACAGCAGAAGACCACATCGGGGACTTTATTAAGACCATAGTGTTCCTAATAAAGTACTTGGGGAGCATATATACATGAATAAACTCATGCCGTTTATGGGCTTTCATGGGGTCTTTAAAGCTGCATTGTGTAATTTCTGCAGCACAATGGCTGTTTGCCAATGGCGTGAATTTGGGGGAGGGACTTTCTGTTTGTCTAAAAAATGGAAGATAGGGGAAGTCTTTGAAATTCGTTTGAAATCAGACATTATTTAGCAACTCTCTTTGGTGCTGCTAATGGTGCAGAAATAACACTGCTGCTTTAAATGCAGCAATGCCATTGGCCTGCAGTGCTCTCTGTTTTTCCCTATGTCAGTGTGTTTTTATGTGTAGGAGGTTGCTAATGTGGTTGTGTGTTGACAGCTGTCAGTGACCACATGACGCAAGCCAGTGAGCTCATGTCAAGGGATTATGTAAGTGATTGGACAGCCATGCTGGAATTGCGCACAGCGCCACATAACAGCCAGATTAACTACGCTCCTTCGGGCCAGAGAACATGGACAAACAGCAGTTTAATCAAATTCCTCTGAAATGTTTCACTGCTGTTCCATTGTAACTGTAAATAATGCAGCCCATGTAAATTATCCAATTGTCCTTTGTGGCAAAACACAAACCACTGGTTTAATTCGGATGGGTTAAGTATAGGTTGAAGAAGATATGTCAGTAGAAAGAACTCCAGCTATGGAGATCTGGTAGCTTTTTAGTTTGGTTTACGAGATGAGTGATGGTTTTACAAAGAGTAAGAATAGTCTAAAATTACTCACTGAGGTTGTGTGGCATAATATAAAAGAAGACATTATATTAAGTGAGTGGTGCTTGCCTGGGCAAAATTCAAAGCAAAGATGCTAGGATGTTTTGAATGGTTGCCATGGAGTTGCTATGAGGTTCCTAAGGTCTTAAATGGTTTTTAGCATGTTGCTATATGTTACTAGATTACTAGGTATACCTTACGTAAAATACTCTTTTTTTTCAAGAACATATAGGGCCAAGGTCCCAGTGGTTATTTGCCATCGGTTGTGGGGATTTCACTTGGGTGTTCGCTGTTGGTACAGTGGTACCTATGAACAATCTGGGTCTTGGCAGAACAAATAAGGGGATTAAACCCCCCCACCCCTTGTGACACCACTGCTCATCCCTAGCTTGGCATATGTTCCTTCTTCAATGCAAAGTAACAGCAGAAATCCCCAACAAGATGCATGATTTGAGGTATCATTCATATCCGTAGCATGAACAGAACGAGATATACACTGCACTTTCATACTTAGGTTTAGGGTTTTTTCAAAATTCCTAAAGACAAGCAAAAATAATGGTGATACTTTCTTTAGCAGAGAGAGAATTTGAGTTCTGTCTGTTATCTGCCCAAACAATGTCATGTTTTATTGGGACAAAAAACAGAGTTTTCCATGCTTTTCTTTTATTCCCATTTGAGCACAAACTAGGGAAGGTTATTTGAATGTCAGCTTCACTGGACAGCCATATTGCACAGTCACAGATGGAATTGCATAAATGTGTCATTTGTTTGGGGATCGTAGCATGTTGGCCTATAACTTTGAACAAAAAGTCATATTGCGATTATTTTGAAAAATATTGCGATTGCGATTTGAACTGCGATTATGATGGTGATGTTTTCCACATGTTCAACTGCAAAGAGGCTACTGGGGTTTTCACACTTGAGCCCTCTTAAAAAGAACCAAACTGAAACCTTTTTTCAGTTCAACCACAAACATATGGCCATTTTTGTCCATATACTCGAATATTAGGGATGCTCCAATCAGGACTTTAACATCCGATACCGATCTCCAATTTTCTTTTCATCTCATCAATCGATGCTGATCATTTAACTTTTATCAGCAGCTCATTTAACTTTTGTCAAAACTGGTTATATGTAAGGTTTCTGCTCAATGTCACTGGTAACTAAATTTCCCTGTTGGTAAAACCAAGTTTTTGCTGTCAAAAATAATGTTGGTTGATTGAATAATTCAGTATACACAAAATATAATTTTAAAATATAAATGTTACTCTTATTCAAGGCCTTAAAAACTAGTAGGCTTATACAAACTATTATTTACTGTATATAAGATAGTTCTAAAGAATGAGGCTTAATGTCAAACTGAAGTTGAACTGATAAATCATTGGTGTAATTCAATTTAAAGTGTAAACTTTGGTTAGTTTGTCACCATTTAATTTAATGATTTTTATTCATTATTTTATTATTTAATTTAGCAATGCATTATAGTAACTGAATATTTGATATAGATTTATTATGTATGTTCCTTCCTTTTCATTTTGTTGGATGTTGGTAATATTAGTTCCGCTTTCGCTTGTTAAGGGCGACATGATCTCTCATGAGAGGTAAACAAATGACAGGAGAATGAAGAGAAGTTTCTGGACTCTACAGGTGTTACTGTTAATGCTGTTTGCTCAGCAATCATTTAATAAAGATGTTTGAATTATATCCCATCTTGTATTCTGCGATATTATGATACCTGTGCCTTGCGGAGACTGAGATGCTGCTACCGCAGATAATAATAAAAAACTCTTCACGCAGGATGTGCCGGTTTAGTGTAAATAAAGCGTTTAGCACATGTAAGCAAACAGAACCGAACTCTGAGCACTTCTGTTACTCTAAGCATGAGCGGGAGTTGTGGAGCACAGAACCGCTCTGATAACACTGTAATATTACTCTAATTTAATACAGACTGGACAGAGCAGCGCAAATAAACTTTGAAGGGAGCAGACTATTTATTTAATTAAATCGCAGCCCTTTGCAATTTAATAATCGCACATGGTCATATCGCGTTTTCGATTTTATTTCGATTAATTGTGCAGCCCTACTTTGAGACATCAGTGACAGCATGTGCTATGCTGGATTTGAGAAAGCACACGTGATAGTGAATGATTCGAACCCTTTTTAAATGCTGACATCTGTTAACATTAGTTAATTAATTAGGTATGAAGAAATAACAATGAGCACTATTTTACAGCATCTTGTTTAATGTTACTTTATACCTATATACTTTTTTCTACACTTCTTATATGTTTATGTATACTTTTAAGATAAAATATTAATAATGAATTGCTTTAAAAGTTCTATTATTTGAGCTAATTTACGTGCATGATCTAATACCGATTACGCTTAATATATAAGGTCATGTAAACAGCTTAAAACTTTTTCTTTTATCAGGGTAAGGTCATTAACGGTGTAACGGTTTTGAATAAGCTGATTTTTGGTAGTTATCAGCATTGTATTATGTTAGCGCACTCACTTTTAGTCATTTTAACCATTGTTGTCTAATGTAAACATATAAAACCCTATCATACACTTACTAAATTTTGCCACCATGCAAAAGTACATTTTCAAGCATGCAGACTGATGCAAAAAGAGCCATTCCATCACATGGGTATGTTTGTTTGCCTGTGTGCATGTTTGTTTGCGCTCCATGCTTAATTCTTCACTTTAATCACAGTTTGCTGTCTTGATCCACAGTCACTCGAGACAGTCTGAGAGCTGAGAAGATCAGATGCGATAAGGATGAGAGAGAAACAGACAGAGACAACAACTTTTCATTCTTTTTCCCTCTTGTTGCTCCTGTAAATCGATGAAGTGGCGTGTTGGACCCAGGGCTGGCTGCTTGACTTTGGGCAGCTTTCAGGAGTGAACTCATGCATGCATCCGTGTGTTTGTTTGTGTGTGTGGCCATTAATTTTTCAGTGCCACACAAACAGCTCAAGATCCCTCTCAGCAAACTGCATGAACGTAGGAGAGTTTTCCCTTCGCAGTATGCAGACATCTTACTTCAAGTGCCTGTTTCTTCTTTATTTATTCTGTACAAGAGGAAAAATAATGTGGGTACCGATAAGAGCTTGTCGATATATACAGTATATAGAAAATTCTCACTATATTCACAATGATTTTGTAGGCGATATAACATTAATTCTAGCAAGACTTCACACAAAAATTTTAAATTCTGCAATTATTTACTCACACTTATGTTGTTTCGAACACATTAGACTTTCTTTCTTGCATAGAACCCAATATGAGTTATATAGTAGAATGTCCAACATCCTCTTTTCCTTATAATGAGAGTGAATGGTGACCATGAATGCCACTGGGTCCTATCCACTTTCAATAAACGAAAAAGAGCAACTTTCAATGATTTTAATGCACATTTCTGGTATTTAATTTTAGAAAATACAGTGTCATAGGACTATTGTTTTAATCCTTCCTCATCTTGCTACTCAATTGTATGCAAAAATGACGTTGAATTTCTAAAAAGACATGATAATGCCTTTTTAAAAGACATGATAACTTAAAATTAGATTTTTACTGTGTGTGTTTTTTTTTTTAATCATCTCGCACAACTCACCACGTGCCCCACTGAGAGCGAGAACCAAATTATAGCGACCACGAGGAGGTTACCCCATGTGACTCTATCCTCCCTAGAAACTGGGCCAATTTGGTTGCTTAGGAGACCAAGCTGGTGTCACTCAACATACCCTGGATTCGAACTCGTGAACTCCATGGAGGGTAGTCAGCATCTTTACTCTCTGGGCTACATAGGCCCCCAATTTTAACTGTGTTTTAATTCTAATATGAAACATTTTAAAACTAATTTGTCAATAATGGCAGTTTGTTAAAATGACATATCATTTGGTTCCTCTGATTGAAAAATAAGGACAGTTTTAAGCGATCATCAAATATCTAGATATATATCAAATATTGATATGTAAAATACAGATATACAGACCATTTCAAGGATGTAAACAAAAACAAAGAAATTAGAACGCAACTATTCCTGATGCACTTCCGGTATCATTACCGGATCCGTTAAATAAAGGCTCTGAGTTAACATATTTTCCTCAAACAATTTCCTTGAAAAATCACCTGAAGTGACTTATCCAGACGTGCTGTTGATACTGAGCGTCTACGCGACAAAGGTGATGAAATTGTACCTTACTTTAAATGCTCACAATTATTACCTCAGCGGAGAGATCGGAAATATTGGATCGCTCCAATTATAATCAATGAAGCCGTTCAATGAAGCTGTCTGCGTGACCTGCAGACAGGGTAAGGATTTCTTGGATTAAGGATTACTAAATGTAAAAGTTGCGCAGCGACATTCATTATAATGGGATCGATCTATAGTCACGTTTAGAGCTCTACCTCTCAAACTTGCAATTAGTTGGCATAAATTTTGTTCACCTAGCAGAGATGTGTGCTACAGATGTTAGTACTGCACATATCCAGCCGTCTCGCTCCACTGCTGCGGTTCATGTGTCCATTTGCGGTTGCTTTTTTGGAGATCTAAACACTTTTATTTCCATTAGTTCCAGGCATCCAGGGAATATTTAGCCACGGAATAACATGGCCCACCTATTAATAATGTAATTTTATGACAACTGTGTTATGAATGAAGCACCCCCGCTGTTATTTTGAAAGAGTATGACAACTAGTAGCAAATGTTCAAGGAACAAAGACATCACTTCCTTAAACCGACGAATAGTCCTTGAAATGGTCTATATATAAATATATTATAGCTACAGTATATCGCTCAGCTCTACTACTATTTTATGTGTTGTGGCAAAGATTGACGAGCTTTCTGGCAGCAAGTGCGAGCAAGAGTGCACTCTTGGGAAAAGAACAAAACAATGGGGGTTACGCTACAGACGAGTTGTGTGGAGAGTAGCATGTGTGCAGAACTCTCTCCTCTGCCCTGCCCTGATATTTACACCTGAGCTTCCCCATTTCTTTTTCCTTTTTCCTGTCTCTATATCTCTCTGTCCTCTCCTCCATCTCTTTTGCTCAGTGACAGGCAAAGCACTTCCATCGGAGCAAGGAGCTCTGGAGCCACAGGGCACGCCACCTCTCACTGTGGCACTGTGCGCCTGGAAACCAAGAAACAGAGAGAAAGACAGAGCGAGAGGTGCATTTAACAAGCCACAATATTCATGTCTGTAACACAAATGGTGTGGGATGAGATACACATCGAATTTTCAAACTTAAGAGTTAGAGGTTTGTTCAAGTCTTGAATATTGAGCAAGAGCCCACCATCTTCTATTTTTGTTTACGAATGCCATGTGTGGCAAAGCTTGACATTGCACATGGCTGTGAAACTAAAACATCAGAAGAGCCATTTTTGGAGTCATGCTGGCTCTGTTTTATTCCAGTTTTGCGACTGCTTGCAAATCCGAGCAGAAATTTCAACCATAGCGTTCCATTCAACACCGGGCAAGACATGCCAACTCTGATCTCGAACATGCAATATTAATTTGAGCCCTGTATGGCTGATTTAATCTTTGATTTGAATCTTTGAATGAGTTTTTCTGCAAAACACCAATCGGATTGCATTGATTTCTCTAGGGGAGCCAATCCAATGCAATGAATGAACTATTTAAATGGCGGAATAAATGGAGTATGTAATAAAGGTTAGACTCAGTGGCGTAACTTGGATGTTGCGGGTCCCATTGCAAAGAAACTGTCGGGCCCCCTCCTTGGGAGGCCTTGGTTGTTTCTCATCACCCCTCAGGCCTGCGTTCATAACTACAGGGAGTTCCCTGGGGCGGCTGCCCACCCTGCCCTCCCTCTAGTTACACCCCTGGTTAGACTATTCATGATACATTCATGGTGATTTTGTTGACAATATAAAATTAAGCAAAACTGTGAATATTGTGAATACACTTTTTGACCATTAAGTTGGCTAAATACATAAATCATGACCCTTCCTTATGGCACAATTTGCAAAAATGCAAAGAGGAGGATATACACATATTGAAAGGTACAATAAAATAAAATAAAATAAAATAACAGCTGGCGCAATTACACTCAGGAAGCCTTTGCACAACAACAAAGAGGCTTGTACCGTTGCACAGGGGAATTCTCTTTCCATGCGCTGTTGATACTTTAGCCCTATAATTGCTGCATTAGTATGCAATTCTGCGAGAAGCATCTCGGCTGTGGATCTTCATGGAATTTGTTCTGCACAATAAGACTCCCCTCTGCACAAAGACATGAATGTAACAGCAGCATCCCAGGGTGCATGTGTGACTGGATTGGGAAGTGTGATTGACACATATGTGTGGATAAGTTCTTTAAAGGCAGACAGGGATTGTGAATATTCACCCATGGAAAGGTGTCTGCCATATAGTCCACTAAATGAGAAATAAAGTAATAAAGTCACCAATAAATTAATTGATTTGACTTGAAGTTGAATGCAGTACCTGCAGGCGAAAACTGAATGTTTTACTCATTCATTAAATTATCTTATCTATAAACTCTCCTAAGGAAAGATTGCACTGTATTCATATTCCTAATAATTAATACTCTAACCACCCACACAGAGCAATAACAAACCTCATTAACTCCAATTGGGAAAAACGGCTTCTGAATGATTTCTATTGAGAATGTTTCCATGGCGGCCAGCAGGGTTTCCTAATGGACACAGTCAATGGGCCAAAGCGAGTCAACCTGCAGCTGGGTCTGTAACACCTGACTGCACAATGTTCTATCCACAGCACCACATGGTTTCACTTGAATACAGAAACACTGTATGGCCTGTAATTATTGTGTAATGAATTAAATACTGGAGTAAACATTTATAAATGTAGTAAAGCAGTTTCAGAACTGGCTAGCTTGCAGTAAGGCATTCTTGTGCACTATTTTGTAGGAAATATAAATATGATTTTTTTGAATTTCTAGACAGTGCTGAATGACAAAACTAAATAAATAAATAAATAAATATTAAGCCTAGTACACTGTAAATACTAATAGTTATCTCAAATTGTAAAAAAAATACTCAACTTAATTTTTTACTATTCTTATTAATATTATTAATTTAATTTAATTTACGTTACTCTCTAAATCCTAAAGTTGTCATTAATAAAAAATATTTAAGTGGTCCTAATTAAACTATTTGAAATGTCACATTTTGGAATCATAACTCAAATACATAAATTCTTTCAATTTTGACTTTCGGTACTACTCACTCAAAATTATCAGACACAAAATTGCGGCTGTGTGGAATACCCATAAACCCTTGCGCTTGAATAAATTATGTATGTTTGGTCAAAACAAGGGAACTTATGTAGTAAAACAATATATATATTTTTTATTTAAAAATGTATTTAGTTTAAATTCTTATGACTATTATATTGTTGTTGTTATTATTATTGTAGTTGGTTGATAGTTACCCATGAGGGTGATTAGTGTTAACTCTGGTGAACTTGGAGCCTGTTATATTCAAGCCATTCTTCTTTACTCAGTTGTACTTTACAAAAGTTCACATTTATGTGCCCTATGACTAACCTAGAGTCCAGTCAGAATTCCCCTTATGCTATATAAGACATGCTATAACCCATCCATCCATCGACAACCGCTTATCCTGTGTACAGGGTCGCGGGGGGCTGGAGCCTATCCCAGCTAACATTGGGCAAAAGGTGGGGTACACCCTGGACAGGCCACACATAGACAAACAACCATTCACACTCACATCCACAGCAATTTTTGGAGACATTGATTAACCTAGCCTGCATGTCTTTGGATGGTGGGAGGAAGCCGGAGCACCCAGAGAGAACCCACGCAGACACAGGGAGAACATGCAAACTCCACACAGAAAGGCCAGGGCAACCGGGGTTTGAACCCACGACCTTCTTGCTGTGAGGCGACAGTGCTAACCGCTGCACCACCGTGCCGCCTGTGCTATAACCCAATTTAAATGTACCAATTTAAACTAGTTAAGCTTACCTGTAACTAGTTAACGTATATATTAATCAAGCATAACATAAATCTGATTAATGTTATGAATGAATGGCATTATAATTTAATGCATTTAAATTTTATAACAAAATTCATCAAATTAATCTTAAAATTATGTAATGTTAAACTAAATTAAATCAATAAAACAAACTATCTAGATTGTTATTTTATTAAATATTGCTCATAAATTATTATCGATTACTATAATTATGATAATGACTGTTTGGTGTCAGAACACTTTAGCTGGTATATAGTTGTAAGATACGGTTACGGTGATGTGACATCCCTATTAATGTATGGTTTCTGCCAAACTATTGCAAGGTGCGTGATGTCCAGCATTAACTGGTTAAAACCATGTTGCCTTGCATTGTGTAAGTGTGTGTGCATGCATGCATGCATGTGTGTGTGTGGGTTTGCTGATATAGCTGAGGGATAAAGCGTTCCATTTACCCAGAGACCAGCTCTGCTTTTCTGCTCGTTTCAGGGGAATCAGACCAAACACCTGGCCTGCTTCCTTACTCAGCCGTTCCGGTCCTATCTAAATCTGCATTCACACATAAATCATCAGCCAATCCTTTCCTGTCCAAACGTCTACTGATCCTCAGATTTTCAACCGCCCAATTCGCAAGCAGTTCGCAACTCATTTCTTGTTGTCCTCTAGAGCATACACCTATTGGTGTCTTAAGGTTTTGCACCTATTTTTCTTTAGGTAAACTATCCCTTTAATTATCAAACATACTTTATTTTCTTAAATTCCTTTCAAAATCCATTTGGTGTAAAGACGGACATGACATTTCTGATACTAGCCGAGTAATGTCTGATATGATTGCTCAGACGTGGTTTCAAACAGGCTGCCTTTGCCTTTTGCCTGGCTGTCTGTGTAAGCAGACGGCCTCAGCACTGTGTCTTTCAGAGTACAGTAGGGCACGCTCATCGCCCCCTGCCCCAGATGGCCTTGTCAGTCAGCCCCAATAACGTCTCCAGTCCTTTCAGAATGTGTCACCCTGCTAACCATCATATCAGTTTACATAACAAGTGCTGTGTCCTGGGTTTCAAGGTCAAACCTGTTCTAGTGACTGCCTTTACAGTGGCATACAGTGTGGAGCTGACAACCATACCAGAAATGCAACTATGAAATATCAAGCAGACATTTTAGAGACTGAAATGACATGCTTGCTCATTGAAAAGTGTTTTGGATCTCTGAAAATGTGCAATCTGGCCTCATAGAAACACATTAATGTACCTAGATTTTTTACAAAATTATTTTTACATGGCTTGTACTGCAGCTTCCTGGTGAAATGAACACTAGAGGTGCTGCAACACCAATGACTTTTATTTTCTTTCACTCCGATCAGTAAAAGGGCAGATAAGCCGTTCATGAAATTGCATGGTAGCTCAACTGATGGAGCATTGCACTTGCGATGCAAAGGACCAAGTTTAGAGTCCTGAAGAGCACACAAGTCGAAAAGTGAGCTAAACGTTTTATAGAAGCAACACAAAATGATGCAGTTGCTTCAGTTTCAGGATTTTGTAGACCAGAGTTTTTATTACAACATATTCAGAAAACCATCCTGTCCAATCATTCACATAAAACACTACATAGATTTAACTTTTAAATTACAACTTTTGTTTTAGAATGGCTGTATGCAAGGTAGTTTCAATGGCCAAGAATTTTTATGTATTTCACTCCTAGGGTGATAATGGCCCACCCCCAATGGGGCTATCAATGTGGAATGCGACTGTGAAGAATATATATATATATATTTACTTTTTTAAAATTTATTTATACTAATGGCACTTTTCCACAGCACGTTATGGTTCAACTTGACTCGACTCTGCTCGCTTTACTTTTCTGAGCTTGCTTTTCCACTGCAGTTTAGTGCCGCCTCAACGTGGATGGGATTATAGACTGATCGTCATAGTTGTGCAACCTCTACTGCCGTGACATCATCTTAAATGCGATACAAACATTACTGACCAAAAACAATAAGACGACAGCTAGCTGTTAGCTACTAGCTCATTGTGCTGCATAAAGCATTTGTTGCGTGGTGATTTTACACAAGTGTAACAGTTAAATCAGCCTGGTTGTTTTAGAAGCAAGCAATAGCTGTCAACTAAATAAAGTGAAGATTTCAAGTAGAATATAGAGTTTAAGTAACAAAACGCACCATCCTCCATCGTGGACACCAATAATGCCTTGGCCGAGATCAGGGCACTCTCTCCCTTTGCTTGCCGGTCTATTGTCACAGATAGCATCCATTTGGTCGAACCAATTCCATTTTCTTCTGTTTGAACCACTCCGGCTGTTGTGGTCCTTGATGGTTCTGTAGTCACTTTTAATTTTTTTTTACTTTTCCCTACACTATTGGTAGGTCCAGTGATAGCCGTGTGCAGCCAACAGCTGAGACACTTCCAGAAAACTTTTTTGTTTCGTTCGACACTAACTAGTGGACCGTCTGCACCTCGTTTATTGAACACGGCCTGGTTTTGCACACAGCCATTTCTTTTTACAATTCGAAAGTCGCATGAACAAATGATACTGCTATTGCTGTAGTTAACTTTAAAACTAGCGGGTCGATGTCCAGTATCGCAAATCTAGTGACGCTGGTTGTGACGATTCTCTCTGACCAATCAGTGATCTGCGGGGTTTTGACGTCACATTTAGTATCGGCTCAGCTCGCTTGGAACCTTGACCAAGGTGTTACTAATAAAGTACCAGGTACAAAATGAGCAGAGTCCAGTCAAGCTGTACCGTGCAGTGGAAAAGCCCCATAAAAGTATAACTTGTTTCCCCTGTGCAATAGTGTAAACATTAGGGAAATAGTTATATGGCATTATTTGTCAAATATTGCAAATATGTTTGAGAAAGCAATATGCATTTATAGTAACAAATAAAGATAATGCTTAGTATGACATTTGACATTTCATTACCTCTCATTTATTCTATAAACATATCGATCTCCATTGTGATTGGAATAATACGTAATATGGAATACAAAAAATGCTATTTAGTGTTTTGGGAGAAAATATAATCAAAGGAGCATTTTACCCCATGGAACCTTTTGCCCCAATGTACCGTTTTATCACACAGTATGTAAACAATGAGTAAATGAATAAATGACACTTAACGCAAATGATATCCTCTCCTGTGCTGGATCAAGTCGCTATTTAAAATGCAACTGTTCATTATCAGGGTTGCGCTCTTCTTTTGGAGAAAATGTGAATTCTTCCTTACTATCCACAATCATCTATGAGAGATTAGCATACCATCTTCCCAAAGCGATGGAAAATCAATGAATCTGAATTTGTATGTGTACAAACTAGGGTATTTGTGTATGTATGGCAATGGGTTCATTACTCAACACACAAGGTAATTCTAGCATTGATGAGAAGGAATTATACCATCTCTCTCTCTCTCTTTCTCTCTATAATGCTGTCTTGCTCACCCCTTTAGCTACCTGAGAGTGCTGCTCTCTGTCAGTGCAGGAAAAGAGCAGTCAAGGACAGGCTAGATGAATGACATCAGTGGCTTCACCAAGGCACTTGCAAGGATGTGTGACTGAGACAAATGGTCCTTGTTACATTAGAAGGCGACACCGAATCCTGCCATTCTCTGATGGAGCCTTGATAGAGCTGTAACCAGACGCACCCAACCTTTCCACAGATCCGCTGCGTCATGGGACCCCCGAAAGTCAGCGTTCTCAGGCATTCAGCTGAGGTGAATGCTATCTTTCTGTTTCTTTCTTTCTTTTTCTATTTCAATGTCAGTCATTAACTGCTGTCACCACAATTCTTGTTTGCTTAAAGATCCAGTAGGTTTCTGTGCACATGCCAAGTTAAAAGAAAATATTAGAAATATTAAGAAATTTGAGGCATAATTACTACATTTTTTAATTTAATAATATTTTTTTGTTTGTTTTTTGTTTTTTCTCTCCCTTTTTCTCCCCAATTTGGAATGCCCAATTCCCAATATAAATCCTCGTGTTGGCGTAGTCTCAATCTGGGTGGCTGAGGATTAATCTCAGTTGCCTCCGCGTCTGAGACCATCAATCTGCGCATCTTATCACGAGGCTTGTTGAGTGCGTTACCGCGGAGACATAGCGCGTGTGGAGGCTTCACACCATCCACCGCGACATCCATGCACGGCCATGAGGATGTTAACCCAGGTGACTCTACCTACCCTAGCAACCGAGTCAATTTGGTTTCTTAGGAGACCAAGCTGGAGTCACTCAACATGCCCTATATTCGAACTCGTGACTCCAGGGGTGGTAGTCAACATCTTTACTGTTGGGTTAACCCCCCCGTGGTCGCTATAATGTGTGTTTCTGGCCCTCGGTGGGGCATGTGGTGAGTTGTGCGTGGATGCCACGTAGAATAGCGTTGGCCCCCACACGCGCTATGTCTCCGCGGTAACATGCTCAACAAGCCACGTGATAAGATGCGCGGATTGACGGTCTCAGACACGGAGGCAACTAAGGTTCGTCCTGCACCACCCGGACTGAGCTGAGTCACTACACCAACACGAGGATTTAGAGCATATTGGGAATTGGCTTTCCAAACTGTGGGGGGGAGTCACAATAATTTTTTTGTGGCCTAATCATCATTATGACACAATTGCTGTCAATTTATCTCAACTTGTATTGAACCAGTAATATTACTTTAAGATTTCTTTGCAAAAAAATTGTTTGTAAAAAAAAAAAATATATATATATATTATTTGCATTGTAAAGTATGTATCATGGTCGTATGTGTTGTACTGCATTTAATTTATGCAGATTCAAATAAAAATAATAATAATTGTATCACAGTGATAACACATTATGGTAATACAAGTTTTTAAGGAGAAAATATTCTTAATAGTCATGAAAATAATAATAATAATAATAAAAAAGAAAAAGTCTGGTTATGGGTCCTTCTGTAAAAAATAGCCATCATTTTCTTTATAGAAAATAACATTTATTAACTTTTTTGATTATGTGGTGAAATATGACCTAGACTTGTTCTTGACAGGTCTCAAGAGATTCACCCAACAATTTAAAAGGTTGGGGGATGAGTGATAAATAACTTGAAAATGAATCTTTATCTCCCAAAAAGTGTCATTTCATCTTCGCTACATCCCTGTTCACTATGTAAAATGCTTGCTAAACCCCTAAAGGAGAGAGAGCTGGGAGACAGAGAGAGATCAACAATTCGTAGGCGGTGAAATGTCTTTGTGTACAATCAAAGGTACGTCTAAGTGCTGCCGTTATTCAACGTTATTCGTTACACATAAAGAGCTGCTGAAGCATGTACGACGTGCTTCTACAAACAGAATCACCACTAATGCGAACCAATCCGATTTAGATTAGTCAATATTTACCTCTTAAAACATAAACAGCCAGGCAAACTTATGTTTGCAGGGAGGAAACACTGAGATATTTCACTCTATGATTTGGAATGTAGACAGACATTAATTGTAAAAGCTTAACAGTACCAGTCAAATTTATGTTTCTCATTTTTAAAAAACTTTTTGATAAAAAGGCTTCTGTTTAAATGCTTAAAATTAGCTTTGTAGACAAAAACAGTATACACTGTGCCTGAGTTGGACCAGTGAGTGAAGGAAACGCATCCAGCACTTGTCCAGCAAATATGGGAACTCCTTCAATACTGTTTATAAAGCATCCCAGTTGACAGCTAAACCTAACTCCAAACTTTATAAAAACTAAATTATAAGAATATTTTGATTTGTTTGGTCACTGCATAATTCCCATACTTTGATTTGTGCAATTTAAGTTACAATTATTGTAATATATAAAGTATATATACAATGGCGGCCAAACGTTTGGAATACATTTTGACCTTATGAGATGCCAGTCTATTGCATACAGAGGCAACTCAAAAACAAACACAAAGACAATGTTAAGCGTCATTTAACGAACCAAATAGCTTTCAGCAATGTTTGATATGCAAGTGATTTTCTAGTAGCAAATTAGCTATTTGGCATAATTACTCAAGGACACTGGAAATGGGGCCTGTCTAGATTTGATAAAAAATTACTTTTTCAAATAGTGATGGTGCTGTTTTTTTTACATCAGTAATATCCTGACTATACTTTGTGATCAGTTGAATGCCACTTTGCTGAATTAAAGAACCAATTTCCTTCCGAAACAGCAACATCTGTACATTATTCCAAACTTTTGGCCACCAGTGTATATATTCTTTGTGGAAAAAAGTAATAATAAAGAAGTCCACACTTTTTACTAGTAGTGTAAAGGTACAGGATTTGCATGTGTTAAGTGCAGTCATCATGTAACACACCTCCACATAGCTCTTATGCCTATCACTTTGCTAAATGACAAACATTCCTCGATCTTACAGTGTGAAATGTGGCCTCACACCCTCTGCTGTCAAACAGAGTTCATAGGCGTCTTGCATCGCACAAATCTAGCCCTCCCTCTCTGCAGGAGTGTTTTCACAGCCCTGCGAATACTGGCCTGGTTCCATTCTCTATGCCTGTATTATAAAGCCATATGAAAACCATTCCCTAGCAGTAAAGGAAGCTGGTGTCAGCCTGGGTTTACGATTATGAAAATGTGTGTGAGTGTTCTACCTCCAGGTGAACCTACCTGGGTGTCGGGCTGGCGACTGAAGCCGGGAACTCTAATCCCGTCCAGTGAAAAGACACGGGGAGATTAATGATTGCATAAATACAGCACAAATCCTCTGGAATTATACTGAAGCACAGAGCCACATTCTGCAGGGAGGGAAAAGGCTATTAGAATCAGCTGATTCGCTGTAAATCCTGGGGACCTGGAAGCTTTCTCAGGCTTTCATTGACTTTCCTCAATAAAACGATGAAACAGAGTCGTTTGAGAATATGGTATGCTCAGCGTTGATGCATTCAGGAGAAGCATTTAGAATCACCACGGCTTGACAGAACCAAAAAGAGTGGGTTTTGAAGACATTGGACTCTATATATGTTGTTTTAATTCTTCTCTCAATGTAATAAGATTTTTACATTTTCTAAAGAAAATATGAGTGGTGTTTGACTGTGTAAAATTTGCCTGCCACAATGCTAGGGTGCTGCGAGTGGTTCCCAGGGAGTTGCTAAGAGTAGTAAGTGATTTTTAGTACATTCTGATGCAGTTGCTAGAGGTGTTATGGGTGTTTGCTAGGGTGTTGCTTGGTGGTTATTTGCTGGCCCAAGTGAAAAGACCCCATCTCTAAGTCCCTATGATATTTTGGTCTCTAGATATGGCTCTGGTCTCTCCTTCAATGTAAGCCTACTGGATTTTTTCACCTGTTTATTGTCCACCAGGCAAATATTGTAAGCCTGATTGTGTATCACAGCTTACCTGTCCTCAACAAGCCTTAATTTCGGGGTATCATTCATGTTTGTAGCACAAGAAGGTTCATGCTTCAGGTTTGCATCCCTAACCCTAATGAGAAATAGGAATAGTGATGCTTGGCAAGACCTCCAAAAAGTCTCTTTACAAAGCAGTTCCATGGAACAATGTCTCTCATAGTGAAGGTAAAGGATTAAATCGTCACCGCAAATTAAAATCAAGCCATTAGCATGTCCTATTGTGCACTAACCCCTTTTATTTAAAAAGATTTCTAAACAGCAGACCTCTACGAGACTAATCAAGCCAGAGAAATCAAAGGAAAAAGGGCCATCAAGCCCTCAAATCAAGGGGCTTGTGTGGTGTACTGAGAGACCCCCTCTCCGCTCCAGGGAGCTGTTCTTTGGTATCAGAACAGAGAACAACCCCATCGCTAATGTGAGGTGACATGGGCCCCCATCAGAGGGAAGCCCTCCAGGTGGGACCCCTCCAGGCACATTCATTAAGAGATCAAACGCAGTGTCCTGGGGCATTGCAACCATCCGCCACGATCTGGAAATGTTTCATTTGGAGTCCTGTGAGTAACGACCAGATTGGGCCACAATTTGGCAAACAGAGTACAGTGAGCCAATTGGAGATATAGTTGAGTTTGATGGACAGATGAAGAGATTGGGAGGTTGTCTAAATTCCCAATAAGATCAACAATGCATCTTAATCAGTAGTAATTGTCATCTTTGTGCTGCATGTTTGCCATTTTCTTCATATTTTTCCTTTGTTTTTGAGAAAAAGTTATTTGAATTCTATTATAAAAAATAACAAGGGCCATTGGAATTGTGCACTGTTAATGAGTCAGGTGCTATGCACGCAGGCATTGTATCATGTTCCCTGCAAATCCTTTTATCCAATTGAATTTTAATTGTATTATCGTAGCATCTCAGGAACAAAGGTAAATGTCTCTACGAAGGTAAATGTCTCTACATTGTCATTTAAGGGATGTAATATATAGATCGTATGAAATAAAAATGGGAGTTTTGTTGTTTTAATCCATGTCTGTTAGCTTTGAGGTAATCTCTATATTGACAAAATTAACTTTTAGCAGATTTACAGTCTTTCTCTTCTGGCAAAACAGACCAAAAGATAATGATAACTCTTGTTCTCCCATTAAATTTGTACAATATAATGCTCTCTAGAAAGAGAGCATCCCTCCTCCTAATACCATCTACTTGGTAATTGTGTTTATGGCTTTGACTAAAGAACTAAAGTCTATTGGCTGTTTAAAACAAAGGGATAACCCATTCAACAGTTATTGCCCCAACTTCCAGTTTCAATAGGAAATATAGTATATCAGCTCAAGCAAAGTGCACTCGTCAAGAGATGTTATGTAGTCGATAATACTTCACTAATACATTGGTTTTTAAATACAATTTGTTCTTATAGCAGCTTTTAATGGTTAGCTTTACGAAAAGTCATACTTATAACCAATGTCTCTTTGTGCTCATTAGATATGTAGAACCAATTTTCTGAAGTTAGCTACTCCTAACCATTGGAACTTCCACTCCTGGTTGAACTGCAGATTTGTACATCAAAGCTCAATCCTATATAGCTTAGTCCTCGAAATTACACTCCATATTGAGAACCTGCAATTATTTGTATAGCACGGATACAAACAGCACTCCTCTCTTTTTCTCTTTCAGCCCAAATCCTGTGGGTTCACAGTAAAGACTTCCTAATCCACTCCAGTGCAATCCAAATATAGTTAACACTGCTTCCCAAAAAACTCTAATGCCGTGCCAAGAGACTAGCCGCGCACGTAAAGTGGAAATAGCTTTTCCCTTTTTTTTCCATTTGCATTGTAGATTCGATTTATTTGGTGGATTAACGTACATGCTGGAAGAAGCATGTCGATCAATACGGGGGATAAAATCAAACGCGCTCAAGTAGAATGTGCGTGACTGCTTTCTTCCTCGATTAATTGAATGTTAATTAAACAATCAATGTTCTCTGGCCTGGCCGTTTAATGTCACAGCTTGTCCAGTCCCTCTGCTAATGGGCTCTTTATGTTGTGCGAGTTCTGGCAATTGGAGTCTCATTGCTGTTGTTCAGAACTGAAGAGAGTGGATTGTGTTATGATTATAAAGACGGATAGAGGGAAACAAGGTTTACACACACTAAGTATAGAAGAAGGCACTGGTAGGGTGCACGCTTGGAGCATTAATTGACTCTAATAAGGGAATAACATATGAAGCAGTGATGTTCACTGTGAAAGACAGAATATGGGTGCACAGTGGATCTCACCATGGCAGGTAACCATTTAGTTAGTTGCTTACTCGTCCAATGGTCCCTTTTCACAGAGTGTGATGATGCATATCCGCTTTATTTGACTAAATAAAACTAAAAACAAATACCATTGCTGTAATCAAACTGCTGTAGTGTCCCATTCACAACTATAAAAATTACCCCACAATAGTTTACTAGTGCATTTTAAACTAGAAAATAAAATAAAAAATCCATTCACAAGAACCCAACATCAAATCTCTATGATAGTCTGGTCCCTAGATATAGCTCAGGTCCTTCCATTTATATACGTATGTGGTCATTTTTCATGTGTTTTATAATCCAACAGGCAGAAATCTTAAATTCAGTTGCATGGAAAGTAATATTACACCTCGTCTCAGCGAGCTGCACAATTTGAGGTATTATTTTATGTCCGTAGCACAAACAGGAGCTTAATATTTTTGTTTAAGGGTTTGTTCAAATCCCTAAGCTGAAGTATGAGCGATAGTATGAGTAATGCTTACCTTAGCAGCACCACTAAGTGCCTACCAAACATGATATTGTGCATTTGTGGCAAACAATCAGCTACATTGCTTTGTTGTCCTAATGTGGTATTGTGTTCACTAGTGAGCTAAAAAAAAACATCTAGAATGGCTTAAATTTTAAAATACGGTTCCTGTTTAACAAAATTTGACACTGTGCACTTGGGGGGCTGTACTCTTGTTGTCCCACTGGCTAATGATTAGTTTGAGATAAATAAACAATGACAGTGAGGGGTATTTAAGGGTAAACAGATACTCCAGTGGAAACATGATTCAGAGAGGATGATCTCTTTACTTACCCTACTGAAAAAGAGATGCCTTTTACAGTCTTAAATGACCATGCTAGTAACTGAATCCTTGCTTACCCCCGCCGCTTGCACAACAGTCTGTTTCAAAAATGACTCAAAGTCATGGAAAATCGCTATCTTTGACAGTACGATAGAGATTCATAGCCTTGTCAGGCCTACGTTTTCATATAGAGAGATTACGGCAAGGGCGAATATATCTCCATGCGCATGGGCCAGGGATGTCAGATTTATTGTTTGATAGAAATACAACATTTGAAAAACCCAGAACATGGCTTAGAGCGATCGCAATAACCTTGCACGTACCCAGCAATGATTAATGGTCACACGCACAGGCGAATCGTCGAGAGTGAAATGCGAGCGAGACGGTTTGGCTAGCTATGGCAGAGACTGAGAAAATATCCTAGTGCAGTAACAAATTGCATTGTCTGTTCATTCCAGTTGGAGTTTATGAAAGAGACAGGCAAACAGGAGTTTGATGTATTGGCCCCATGTCACAGTATGGCAAGCGCATTCACACATACATTCATCTCTCGGTTTAGAAGCCAAATGATACGTCTAATTTGCTGCGAGGCTGGTTATTTTTAACTTCTCCAGCTGTCAGATAATGGAGCTTGACTGTCAGCGCTGGTGTGTATTAAAAAGGTTACACTCTTTTTTTCAATTTACCGCTCTGTTTGAGTGAATTAGAAAATCCACATTCCATTAGTGCCGATGATTGACGTGTCTTTTTTTCCTAATCAAAACCAAAAGCAGTTGTGAAAAAAACAGAGTGAGAAAGACGAAGAGAGAGTGGAGACAGTTGACTCAGGTCGGAAATGCTGCCACCCCCCCCCCACCCCCACCCCACCCCCACCAGCTATCTAAACTATTTTGACATTCCTACATAACTACAGTGCCATGAATATGCCTCAAAAAAATAAACTTCCTACAGAAATCACTTGAAAGAAGTCTGAGTCTGTTTTTCATGCCAATTAATTAGATGGAGCATTGTCTTTTCTGGATTGCCTTGAATCGCAAGCTTTCTATATTCCTCTTAAAGCTATAATGCCATTCCTGTCTTTGAATCTCCACACCAATGCATCTAGCATTACAAGAGCCAAAGGCCTTGGATCACACAATGGACTACCTTCGCCCCTGGAGGCCTGAAAAAGGTTAGGTTAGATCCTCAAACATAGAGTGTATACCACTTTGTCTTTCTTAACCAAACCCAAACAAACACACTCTTGTTAATCCTTATGTAACGGCTTGGGAAAACCACTGTTGAGTGGACCGGATCTTATTGCATTCTCACCTCATCCGATAGCAGTGTATCATGCAGGCTTTGGAGATACGGCACTGAGGAGAGTTCGCCAAAAAGTGGCACGCTACATTTACATGTTAAATAAAAACTTTAAAAGTTCTATTTCAGTCAGACTAAAACAATTCTTCAATAATTGTATCTTTTAAAATGCCATGTAGGCTTGGTCACATTTATCTCTGTGAAATTTCAAGGGCGAAATCAGGATCAGGAATTTTGCCTGAAGGACTTCAGGTGGTGAAGAACTTCTCTACGCAGTTTTCATGTTAGGTTCAAGTTTGGTGAACTTTGATTTGCAAATTTGCAACATCCTTAATGTGACCAGATTTTTTGTCCAACTGACATTGTACCAGTCCGATTACTGCAAAGTCACACAAACAGACTTAGATGATGCAAACTCAGCTTCATCCAGCATGCAAACACGTTATTCGGGCCACAACCAGTGTCGACATTGTGTGCATGTGGTGCTAAGAACAAACATTTTGGTACAGATTAGGAAATTGTATACTTTTTGGTGCTGTGCTGCTAGAGCAGACTAATTATGTTTCTTTTTGCATGCTAATATTACGCAAAATGTCAAACAGAAAATGTCTGTCACTTTCTCAGCTGATGTCCTTCCTTCATATATTTGATTACGCATGTGAAATGTATACTTGGACAGACAGATGAAGATTGTAGCACGACTACGCAAAAGCCCACTGTAGCTTCATAATGTCTACTAAGTGAAGAAACATTTCAGCTCCTGAGGTTAAGATGCAATAGACACCACTTCACATTAATATTTCCCCCTGAAACAGGATATACAATTGTCCCAATGGCATACACTGCAAGTTACTCACATATGTTTCAAAATCATCCATATCTCCGTGCAAGCCAAAAAGCAAGTCGTGTAACAACATGACATCATGTTGTGGTTAAGGTTGCATAACCTCACAACGGTGGAATATGAAAAAATATATGTTCTTGATTATGTCTTTATTTGAGTGCCACTAATTGAAAACAGATGATTTTGAAAGCACCAAGGAAAAGTTCTATATTAACATTTTCCAGGGGAGAGCTGGAACATTTTATTAAATCTGAAAACGTCTACTTAAGCTTCAAGAAGGAAATCTTTGATATCTAATGATAATTTTTTTCTCCAGAAGTAGCCAATAAGAAAAGAGATACGCGACTATGAAAAAATGGTGTTACGTAAGAAGTCTTTGCAGGACTTTAAAAAAAACACCATTATGATAATAAGCAGATGTTGTCAAACAACTATAGTCAATATTTTTTGAAGAAACACTTGCATTCAAACCGATTCATACAACTCTCCTTGAATATTGTTGACCATTCCAAGATAGTTCCAGAATTGATGTATCTATGTTACTGTCATATACAACACGGTGCTTCTGTTTTTCTGAAGTTGACACGTGAACCTGCCAACACACTTGACCTTGACCCTGACCACTGGGATCATATGGTTTAATTTTATGATGGCTATATGTACCTTTTGGAGCTTCAAAAAGTTGGCATCAATTAATTTGCATTTTATGGACCTTCAGAGCTGAAATATTCTTCAAAAAATCTTCATTTGTTGAAGAAAGACAGTCATATGCATCTGGAATGGCATGCGGGTGAGTAAATTATTTGTTTTGGGGTTTTGTTCAAAACCCTAAGCTGAAGTATGAGTGATAGTAGCATTTTTGGGTGAACTAAACTTTTAATAAATTTTAACCTAGGAAAAACCCTGAGAAAAACATCTCCACAAAACGGGACGACTCCCAAACAAGTCAAGACAATGAAGAGGAGCTTGTTATTAAAACAGTTGCGACATCTGTAGTATAGGCTCAAAAAACGCAACACAGAGCAGAAAAATTGAATATGCAAACTTTGTTGCAAAACGATAATTACTCGTAATAAAATCAGTTTGTTTTACCTCAAAATGAAGCATGAGGAAGAATATTATGAAAGCCAAAAAATGCACTCCACATTAACTCACCTATGATAGTTATTATTATTATTATTATTATTACTTTTTTACTTTTGTATTATTCTCTATTGCTTTGGGAAGAACTGGGGCTTCTTGAGGAAAGTTTATAATAATATTGGTCAACAACATATCAGACTGAAATATGGCATAATGTGAAATATAGCATTATGGTAAGAATGATATAAAACCAAGTTTGTCAAGCTCTAAATAATGAGAAAATTATAAAAGAAGAAACATTTGAAAGTATTTCATTCACTGACAGAAAAACCCAAACATTTCAATATGGCTATTTAATACATAAACCAATTTTTTTATTTTCCCCAAATATTTACTATATTGTGATATATATATATTATTATCATGATATACAATTACTCATATCATAATATAAGATTTTTGTTCATACTGCCCACCCCTACCCTCCAGTAACCACGATGTTTGGGCCCCAGACCACCATTCAACACTTTCATTTCGAAATACGCATTCTATTACACACCTACAAGATTGCTCTCTCCTTCCCAATCTTAGCATACAAATTTGTTTGTTCGGAGGAACAAAAAACTACTGGCAACCCCGTCACAAACGACCGCAGATTGCTTAGGGAGTTTTTCCGCAGAATAAGCCGCGCTAGCTAAATTACAGAGAGGGGTGCGACAGGGGAGTCCTCATGCACTGACTGTCGCAATTCTCTTGGCGTGTTTGTCAACAGTGAAGCCTGCATATAATTGGCAAAATTGTCAGGTTAGAGTGAGGGAAACACAAAAGCAGGCACATTTTGCTCATTTTGGCATGACCAGGCCATGTCATTAACCAGTACCAGGGATTTGGAAGCACTTCCTTGTAGAAAAAGAGAGAGGGGCTGATAAAAATGTCTGCGTCTTATCTCTGCTATGCATATGAAAGGTTTATACTGTCTCTATGACAGACTATACGCCTCGTCAGTGTGGGATTCACAGAGGTATGGCAAAGGACAGCGTGAGAGAGAGAGAGAGAGAGAGAGAGAGAGAGATGAAATACCGTACAGAAGGGTAGGCTTTATTTCATACATTTATATACATGTGTAGGAGTGTGCAATTGTGCATATGTGTCCACATGTGTGGCTGTGCATTCGTGTGGAGGTGTTTAGAGAGAGAACAATAAAAAGCAAGGGGGGGGGGGGGGGGGGGGGGGTTTGTATGAGGAAGAAAAAGCAAGGATGAAAACACAGAAAAAACTATTTTTTCAGGTTCAGCCTTTTCAACTATGTTGTCAAAACAGAGGAGTGCTCATTTCTACAACAAGCTCAAATCCGCCCCTTAATCTGTAATGAACACCTAATTCAAGGCATAATGTAACACCTATAATTACAATAATGAGGAAGGGTATTTGAAGAGCCAATGATTAACATTTCTAAGCACTGCTGTAGTGGTTATTTATCTTATTAATCTTCATTCTCAGCGCCTCTTCTTTTGTTATTTCGCTCTCTCGCATAGTTCCTAAAATAAACAAGACGTCTCTTTGAGCTACATTTGTATAATTTGTCAGCGCAGCGAAGGCATTTATCTCTAAATTTATTTTCAATTTCAAGGCACGCTGGCGTAATGAAAGCTGAATCAAAAGCGGAGGATTATTTTAATCAACTGTGATGCCGGCTGCCTGGCAGGGTGTAAGAGGGTGTGTCACGCCACTGTATAGCTCAAGACCGATGGTTATGTTTGTATTGACACCAAAGTACACAACAGTACAACCTATTGAACGGACAATGCAAATGACAACATTCGGACACACTGGGCTTATGTGGGCCAGTGTATGTGTGCAAGCAGGTCAGCAGAGCAGTTCTGTCAATGACAGATTAGCGGAGGTCATGAACTCTTAGTTCATGCATAGTGCTCTTAACACTAGAATCCAACTTTAGCTCCCAAACTGCAAAGATCAACATATTCTTGCATTAGAAGAAGCTAGAGGTGGTGCAACGCATATACTGTAACACAGTGGTTCCAACCCTGTTCCTGGAGGCCCCCTAACACTGCATATTTAGTTGATCTTCCTTTTATGACACTCCCAATCCAGGTATTAGAGTCTCCAATAATGAGCTGATGACTTAAATCAGTTTTTTAATTAGGGAGAGAACCAAAATATGTCATTTTGGGGGCATCCATGAACAGGGTTGTGAACCACTGCTGTAACATAACGCAGGTGTCTTGAGATGCATTTTTTAAATTTGACATTTATTTTAATTTTTTTACCTGACATGGCATCTAAAGTTAAAAAAACAGCTGGACGTATTGCAACGGACAAAAACTTTCCATGAAGCGCACAAAAATGTGTTCCGTGTGACGGCTCTTTACTTAAATGTTTGATTTTATTTCATTTTAGTCTTCTTTTTCAGTAAAAATATCTAAACATCCTTAAAACAAAATACATTTACTTGAGAAGAAATAAATAAATGTGATTAAAAAAAAGTGGCGAGACAAAACCATTTGCCACAGTGGTAAGAAAAATAAACTTACGTTTAAAAGGTGTCATGAATTCGATTTCTATTTTCTATTTTATTTTATTTAATAAGGTCCACTTATAATGTTAGTGATATTTTTATTATTAAAAGGAGTCATAATTTAGGAATAATTGGTCATTTTCTATCCAAATTTTGTGCCTCTGATTCAAACGCTCTGTTTTTTGGGGCGTGTGTTCTTGAAGACTTCAGTGTAAACGCCCACTGCTGTGATTGGGTAACATCTTTGCATGTGGATAAGTGTAAACGCCCCCACATCTTCGTGGCCATCATGACACCTCCTGTTGCTCCCAAAAAAATCTCACCGCTCTACTCTAACGGCAAGGCCAAAGCAGTGTTGACGATAAAGTAGGCGTTGATCTGTTTATGCAGAGGCTGGCCTGTGCTGATGTAATACCTCACTATGACGTATTAGTGAGGAGGAAGTAGAGAACAAGCCATTGTGCCACCTTGTTTTCAATAAAGCCTTTTTTTTTGACTAACAAAGAAGTTTTATTGTGCTTTGAACTATTCTGCTACTACTTTGAATGTTAAGACATCATGGCAAGTTTGATTTTCCAATTCATGACCCCTTTAAACTTTAAGTTTATTATTCTTACCCCATTGGCAAATAGCTTTTTCTTATTATTATTTAAAGCATAAACCTATTGAAGTAACAGATTGCGGAGTGCTAAAATGTATCTCCAAAAATGATCTTGTTTTGCTAAAAAACATCATATATAATTTTTTCTACAATTCAACAAATGGAACGAAACGACCATAACAAAATGTATAATATAGGCCTTAAACACAGGCTCTCCTCTTGATGCTCTATATCTCTGAGGAAAGAAACTACAACCTGAATCCCCTGACAGACATCAGTTATGTCAAATCCCTTTCTTTAATCCTTGAAATCATAGAATGAACGCTTGGATTCATTCGGTAGAAAGATACTACCATAATTTCTGATCCCTATAGACCTAACACAAGAGCCACTGATGGGGCTTAGAGACATAGTCTTTAAATCGTGACCTAAACTGATGCCTCTGACCAACCAACCAATCCTTTCAGTGCTAATTAAAGGCGGCCACTGAAGTAAATCCTCCTCTGGATGTAAACAAGTCTCCTGAAGATACCAGTCTAAATCTTATTCTATTAAAGTGACGTTATGAGGTGGACTTATTTCTTTCAATCAAAGAGTCTTGATTGAGAGCTGATAGAGTGGTACTTTGGGTGCAGGAGCTACTCAGCCCTCCTCCTGAAGGTCAACCTTGCTCTAAATTTTAAGGTCTTATCTAAATGGTAACCATCATTCTGTGAAGAGTCTTGTGAAATTCACATGCAACATTCCAGCACAATGTTTCCTTGGCTATCCTAGCCACCTTAGGGCAAACAGGCTTCTTTTAGTTTGCCTAAATATCTGACGAAATACACTGACGTTTTTGTTCCACTAAGGTGTTTGTTTGATGATATTTCGCACATCCCTAAAGTTCTCGACCTACGAGAACTCATCTAGCTGAAGAGCGCTGATGACTGTCTTATCAACATCCACCCGCAAGTTAAAACGGCGCTGCTTGTAGTATAAATGCAGGCTTTGTTCTCCTAGGGTGCTTTATTTCATTCAGGAGGAAAACGTTTGGCTTCTTCCACTGAATAAATTAGGCTTAACTGTGGTAGTGGCAAATATGAATCTCGCCAGAATTTTGCACAATGTGATATACCATCGAGAGACGACCAGAGTTTAGTTCCGGCTCCAACACCCTTGGCTGTAATTTTCAAGTAAACCCAAAGACTAGTTCAATGTGTTAGATTAGAGCTGGAACTAAATTCTGCAGAAAGGTGGAGTAGGTTTGAGTACCCATGTCCAAAGTCCAGACTTCACTCTTCTGCTAGGATTTACTGAGCTAAAAGATCAGCTCAGATCCATGACAAGTGATATGCTGTCTCCGGGGAGTCAAACCACTTCAAGTAAAACCTGTATTTTCCTTCAACGCCCAGCTAGACTTTTAGTGTCCGCTATCAAAAGCAGCAGGCAGTGTATTATAGACTGCTATTCATACAAAAGAATGTTAAGAGCATCTTTGCTGGAGAGGACAAACTCTGACTGATCTCAGTAGATACTCCTCTAGATTGAGTGATCTGGCCTGTGCAATTAAGTAAATATTTCACCTAATAATTACATTGCTGTTATCATTCTGTCTTCTGTAGGACATGAGAACGTTTGAATATACTGTTTTCTTTTTTTTGTTGCCAAGCAATTACAAAGAATGGTTACATTGGAGCTTTTTAAAGCACAATAATGTGTTATAAATTAAGTCTAAACGACTCTTGCAAATCTTCTAAATTGGTATCAGTTTTGTGAGAGGAACTGACAGAAACGTAAAAGAATATTCCTGGTTCAATACAAGTTAAGCTCAATCGATAGCATTTGTGGAATAATGTTGATTACCAAACAAGTGTTTTTCTTAAAAAGTACGTTTAGCGAATGTAATAAAAAGAAAAGGAAAGCAAAAATTCAGGCACATACAATGGAAGTGAATTGGGCCAATCTTCGAGAGTTTAAAGGCAGGTATCTGAAGCATATCATTTCATAAAATAACTTTCATTAATTTTTCTGTTGAAACTTGTGTATTATTTTTGCTGTGAAGTTGTTTAAATCATAGTTTGTTCAGGATAACAGTGTTTATGGTGTTACGTCGTCATCAGGGGCGCATTAATGCATGGGCTGAAGTCCAGGGGGGCCCTACCTCCCAGAGAGGCCCCATTCACGGCACGTGCCTCCCTATTCTCCCCCTTCGACAAACCCTGGAGTGGTGCTTCTGAACGCATTCAGCAGAAGACACTAATATAAACAAGAAGATGGTGTGCAACAGCAAAAGTCATCTGTGTAACAAATTTTAATACAATAACAGCCCCCCCTCCCCAACCCCCACCACCTCCCCCATCGTTGGACAACTGGCAGGGGTGACCCACTGTACATTAATGATTGCAAATAACACAAACCAGAGCACGCCAGACAGGGCATTCACATAAAATGCTCCATGTGTTTACTATCACTCCCACATATAAAGGTTCTGTACATTGTTCACCCACCAATGCATCCTTCCAAAAATAGAGTCTCCCAATCACCCTGTTGCGCGCTTGGTGTAACACAGTTTTTTGGTGACAAGTGGATAAAGATGGTGCGAGCTGTGGTGAAAACATCAAGGCAAGGCAGCTGTCCATCAGGGCTGCGAGGAGGCTGACAAAACAGGAAAATGTGCAGTATCCCGATAAATATTTAATGCAAACTAATGCAATGCAGACTCTTCCCCACTGGCCAGAGGGAGGGGAAATGAGAGCAGGTAATTATCCCAGCGCCCGAAGGCCAAAAATGATGGAGATTGCAGAGAGCAGGGATATTTAGCTCAGCTAATGAAGGTATGCGTTCTGAGCCTTCTCTCTGTAGGCAGTGGGAGGTGAGTGTGTAGCTGTATGCGTGTATGTGTGTGTGAGATGCATAGAGCTGGAGAGAGAACCTTGAGTGTTTCTGCCCATGCAGGCGGTGGGTCTTGATAAGGCATGATTGCATAATGCACTATCGTACTGTGTGCTAACGTTGGAGCTCACTGCATGTTTTCTTCTGAAATGGCTTAAAAAATCAATCAAATTAAATTTGTTTTATAGTAGTAGTAGTAGTAGCAGTAATTATAACAATACTAACAATAAAACTACTAATAAACGTAATTTTTATATAACACCTTTAACCTCCTGAAACTCAAGCGTGACTGCTGAGTGCATTTTCCATTTCCCTTGTTGATTTGAACTAGTGGCGCCTAATAAACATTCATATGGTTTCCAGGAGTGTTAATTATTAATGTTTCTGAGATGTTACAGACATTAGAGATGATTTTCTGGAAAGCTGCTTTGGAACAATGTGTATTGGGAAAAGCACAAATAAAAACTATAAAAATACAATTATTTGACTTGACTTTTATGTTACAATGTTTTTTCTACAACTGCAACAAAATCTCAATGTTCTCTCAATGCAATGTCAAACAAACAAGTGAGAGCCAGTGATGAAGCATTTTAACACTCATAAATTAGCATAATTCATTCTGATAAAAGAAATGGCCAGCATCGTCCAATCACTGCCGACCATGTTAAAATAAAATGACGCATTACAAATTCTAAATCTATGAACTGATTATCATTGTTTCATGTCTGCCAATCACGTTGAGTGGTGCAAACATCATCTGCGGTCTGAAACTGAACTTTTGGTCGGATGTAATGAGCGACTGCACTAAGTCAGTGATAATGCACAGTAATTGTAGGATTTCTAAGGGAAAAATGGCTCCATAGGTCCCAGGTCATTGGGAGAGGTCATCCCAGGTGAGTGCCGTTTCACGATAAATCACTGAAATATTTAAAATGGCAACTAGCAATCTAGTTTTAAAAACTAGAGATACATTTTTGAGAATATTTTATGTAAAAACTTAATTTTAGTTTCTTACCAGATATAGTTTTGCTGGCATTTCTCCCAAAGACAATATCCGCTGTGATCGTCGCCATGTTGTTTTGTCACATGGCATGAAGTAAAGTTGAACCCTTTACTGACAGACCAGAGTGTCCTTAACTAAGATCAGTCAGTTTAATAGAATCAATGAAACATAAAAGAATATATGATAAGTAAATCAAACTAAAATATTTGATGTAAAATTGTGACAGGGCGGAGGGCGGGGCCGGGTCTTAATTCTACACCCCCAGTCTCTTATCAGGCTAATCAAGCCTCCGAGAGCGATAACTGTGACTGTGGGAGAGAGCGAGCGTTTACGGGCAGCTGCCCCGTGTGTGTATCTTTTTATTTAATTAAATGTTGTTTATATTGTCAAGCCGGTTCTTACCTCCTCCTTTCCATTAATTGCTTTACACTGGAGCCGAAATCCGGGAAGGAGGAGCGATACGCCGTAGTGGAGTTCTCGCCGCTACCATCCACCCCAACGGAGCAGATGCAAGGGGAGAAGGGGCTCCTAGCTGACTGCCTGGAGCAGTCAGGGCCGCTGCCAGGGGCGGGGGGAGACCCCTACCAGCCGCTATACATGGCGGGTCAAGTGAGAACCGCTGACCGCGAACGGCAAGGGGCTCCCGGCCGACCGCCTGGAGCGGGAGAACCGCTGCCAGGGGCGGGGGAAACCCCATCTGTTCCCCGAGAATGCGGCGGGGCGTTCCGTCTGCCAGGGGCCGGAAAACTGCCTCCGATACGCACGGGGAGGCACGGCTGTCGTCCGTTAGAGGGTGGAGAAGTGGCAAGGACTAAGCTATAGTGTATCAGAGAACCGTCAAGTAAGTGTTATTTTTCTCCTCTCTCTCTCCCACTGCCGCTCCGCGTTGGCCTTTTCCCTCTCTCTTTTTTTTTTTTTTTTTTTACAAAGTTTTACAGTGTTTTTTGTGGATGGGGGTACTACACTGTTACAGATATTCAGGAAGGTGGGGATGACCTGCTGACAGATGGGGCGTAAGCCACGCCCTCCCCCAGGGAAAGGGGGCTTTTTATTTAAAGCCAAATAAAAAGCACATTTTATATCACCAGCAAAATCATTGCAAATATACTTTGAAATATTTTATACATCGCCTAGCCCTCCTAAGACATTGTAACACTATTCTGAAAAGAGTTATTTCATTTCCACCTTCTAACATTTTTACTGCATGTTCTTTCCATACAATGAAAGTGAATGGTGACTGAGACTGCCATTCTGCCTTTTGTGTTCCCGAAAAAGAAAGTCAAACATGTTTGGAAAAACAAAGTGAGTAAAAAATGACTGAATTTGTATTTCTGCTTGAATTATCCCTTTTACTTGACACAAACCAGACTCACAAAATGTTCTTCCTTAAGCTTGGCTTGTTTAACCTCACTGTAAGGTCTCTCGCATCACCTTCCCCTTCTGTAGACCCCAGCATAGGTAAATCAAAAGCGAGCGCTCCATTTGTAGCTCTCTCCCCGGTTCCTATGAAAATTTAATCATGTCATTTGGATTCACAAACGCTCCTTAGCTAGGGAGGCCATGAGCTGGCATTGAAATTCCTAATTCGCCTGTTCGCCCCGGCCGGTGGAGGAAATTGATGGTAACAGGATTCTGATTTGCTCGATAACCTTCCACCTCTGGAACCCAGCTTCCTGTCCGGTCAGAGAGCTCTTTATCATGTAAATCTGAGAAGTGCACAGTGTGGATGCTAAGCAGGCATACCATTTATCTGTAGCCGAGTCAGGTGGCATTGTTACTGCCGAAATGTCAAATCTAATGCATATCAATTACAGGTGAAGTAACAGTTTAGAGGTCAGTATAGAATGTAATGTAAAACAGTAACTAAAGTAACCAGGGAGTGCCTTTGTAAAGTAAACCTGAGAGCCACAGCATGATTGCGAAGATTACAGTGTGATACAGTGTGAAACTCTAGCAAGAATTGCAGGCAGCAGGGAGTAAAGTAAAGACAGACAGTGTAAGACGCATGAGTTGTGGGTTTATGGGGTAGGCCTCCTGCTATTAGAGGCAGCACAGTACAGATCTGTTGTTTGGAGGAAGAGTCTCTGTTTCCTGTCACCGTCACCATGTGAACAAACGTAGACACACTTTCACACACCTTTACCGCACAAACTAGTCTGTTTCCCATCCTACTGCTCGCTGAATACCACACACAGCTACTATAATTTCACCTTACCTCTCAACAAGTTAACAAACATAAGTACAAACACACACAAGCTCTGCAACACTCCACATGCTCGCATGCAAATTTCAGTTTTACATAATTAAATGCATCATTTAAAATCAGGCTTTGATGGTTTCTCTAGTAGCACCTTGTCATGTGGTTGCAGCAGGCGTCTGGTACTGTGATAATTGCATCCCTAAGTAGAGCTACTGGGCTGTGCATCATGCTGGTGCGTAAAACAGGGAATTACCCGCCGGGTCCAGCACCCCTGTCCTCAATGCTCTCGCAGAAAGCCTGCTAGACTACCACAACATGCTAGGATATAGACAGCACATTCCGGACATAAAGTCGCACTTGAAAATAAGTCACACCTGGTCAAGCTCGCATTGTTGAGAGAAAAGAAAAACAGATAACGTTACTAAGTAATAAGTGGTTGACAGAGGTTGTATTCGGTAGGCATTTTGACCCTTGAGTCACCAAATTTCCTTCTTATAAGCCACTAGGCATGTCAAGACGCGCTCTGTTAAGATTACCTCAGGATTTATGCGCCGTATTACTGTGCTTATGGCTTGTTTTTAAGAACATTTGCTTGAATTAATCGTGCATAACAGTTTTTTAAATTCCGTTTATGTTTTAAGGCTACAATTTAGCCACATCTGTTTAAACAGTAACATATGTAACTCTATGCTGAATGTAAAAAAAATATGCTTGCTTTATTCTAGTCATTCATTAAATTTAACGACATCATGGATTCATCTCATTTTTGCAATCATATTTGTGGGCATGTGAGGAGTTGTGTTTGACAGCGGTCTAGAGTTATGAATAATGTTCTAGAATAATGTTATGATGGGACAGCATCATAAAGGCGAAATATGATGTACTTTAAAAGCTACTGCCGTCTCTATGACTGATGTGATCTGTTTGTGTGGAAGCATTTGTGTTTTGGTGTGCAGTGTGTGTGAGACCAGCTGACATAAATTACATATTAATTATGTAAATGAGATGCTTTTGAATATAAGTTGCAGTACATTTCAATGGATGAAAAAAAAGAAAATACGGAATGTACGTACAGTATCTTGCGCATTCACACTTGTTCTCCAAATGTGAGAGAAGAGAATCTTTAAATGCAGTGAACGAGTGGAATTGTTATTTACAACCTGTTTTAAGAGTTCCCTCTCCTCTGACACTTAAAGAAGGAAGATCGTCAACATGCGCACATTTAATCATTTTTTTGTCTCCGGTGTGCAATGTGCTAGGGCTGGATGACAGGGTTAGAAGAAAAAAGTGTAAATTGAATTACTGGTTCTCTGCACCTCTACACTGGCAGCATCAAATCTGTATTAATGCATCAAATTTAGTCACCGCGAATTCAAAACAGATTCTTAATTTCTTATTGGATATTACTGTTGTTATTAAAAAACTATTTTTAAATGCACATACATTTTTTAAATAAAGAAAATAAATAAGTGCATGAAAAAAGTTCTCTGTTTGCAGGCCTGCTGGCTTGAATTTTTACACTTCGAAGGAGAAATAATGTAGAATTTGCGTTTGTGATATGAGAACAAATGGCTGGATTTGATATTTTTTGTGCAACCGGAGATTTCTTGGGATTTACAGTTTGAGTATTATTCATTATGTATGGTGTATTGTGATTCAAAACATGGATATATTGTATTTGACTCACTTGTTTCTCCATCTCTGTTGGCACATCGGCTTCCGCCTCATCATAAGCAAAGACTGCGATGTGAGCGTTTGTGGGCTTGTTATTTAGTCATTGTTACATTCAGATCATCATTCGTTTCTCAGAACTTAGGAAAAGCTGGCTGGTATTGAGATTGTCGTGAAAGGTGTGTGTGTGTGTGTGTGTGTGTAGCTGTAATCTAAAGCCTATTGGCTATTTTTAAAAATGAGGCGGTCGACATGTCCCGCCCCAATTCCAGCAAATCGAAGAGCACTCAACAAGGCACTTCAGTGCAATGAAGACTTAGAAACAACTGAGAAATCCACTTTTACCTTTGCTTGTATGTGGACATTGTTGCCATTATTGCCTTAAGTGGGGAAAACAAACTGGGTTGCCATGTGACCCTGTCACTCAGAGATGCTGTTTAAGATAAAAAAGCGTGAGTGTGTGTACGTGTGCCGGACTGGCTGTGTTTGACACCACTGATGTAGAGTGTGGCATGAACAGTAGGTGAGGACATTTGACACCTTCTATTAGACTATATTGTGCTCTGGGAGCCAAGGATCAGCATACCCCAAAACCGTAACCCACGACAAAGCCATATTTATTGGATAATTTATATATATATATATATATATATATATATATAGAGAGAGAGAGAGAGAGAGAGAGAGAGAGAGAGAGAGAGAGAGAGAGAGAGATATAGAGAGATATATATATATATATATATAGAGAGAGAGAGAGAGAGAGAGAGAGAGATATATATATACACTGGTAGCCAAAAGTTTGGAATAATGTACAGATTTTGCTCTTATGGAAAGAAATTGTTACTTTTATTAACCAAAGTTGTATTCAACTGATCGCAATGTATAGTCAGGACAATAATAACATGAAAGATTACTATTACAATTTGAAAATAATTTTCTAAACTACTTTTAAATTACTTCAAACAGTTCTCATCAAAAAAATCCTCCATGTGCAGCAATGACAGCTTTGAAGATCCTTGACATTCCATCTCTCTGTTTGTCCAGGTGACATTTCACCCCACACTTCCTGTAGCATTTGCCATAGATGTGACTGTCTTGTCTTCTCACGCACCTTACAGTCTAGCTGATCCCACAAAACTCAATGGGGTTAAGATCCACAACACTCTTTTCCAGTTATCTGTCGTCCAATGTCTGTGTTTCTAGCACACTCTAACATTTTATTTATTTATATTTCTGTTTCAAAAGTGTCTTTTTCTTTGCAATTCTTCCCATAAGTCCTGCACCCCTGAGTCTTCTCTTTACTGTTGTACATGAAACTGGTGTTGAGCGGGTAGAATTCAATGAAGCTGTCAGCTGAGGACATGTGAGGCGTCTATTTCTCAAACTAGAGACTCTGATGTACTTATCCTCTTGTTTAGTTGTACATCTGGCCTTCCACATCTCTTTCTGTCCTTGTTAGAGCCAGATGTCCTTTGTCTTTGAAGACTGTAGAATATCTTTCAACTGTGTTTGATATAATGGCAAGTGATTTTCTAGTGCCAAATTAGCAATTTAGCATGATTACTTAAGGATAAGGTGTTGGAGTGATGGCTGCTGGAAATGGGGCCTGTTTAGATTTGATAAAAAAATTATTTTTTTCAAATAGTGATGGTGCTGTTTTTACATCAGTAATGTCCTGACTACACTCTGTGATCAGTTGAATGGCACTTTGCTGAATTAAAGTACAATTTCTTTCCAAAACAGCAAAATCTTTACATTATTTCAAACTTTTGGTCACCAGTGTGTGTGTGTATATATATTTATATATATATATATATATATATATATATATATATATATATATATATATAAGAAGTCTATAGTGTTTATTAGAAGTAAACTCTGCATTGGGCAGGCAATAAAATAAATAACTGTAATAAAATGGCAGGTCAAATCAGCCACAAGACAGGCCAGGCCACTGGGAATACGTGCTCCATATGGCCTGCTGGACAATATACTGAATATTCAAAATATAATCATATATCATGAACATCGCAATGATTTTATGATGCACTTTTTATTTGGCCACTTTGCTCCAAAAGACCACGTCAATGTTTAAGTTTCTACCAATTTTACCACTTAACAAATACAAAATAATGTCAATACTTCCTCTTTGATTACTGTCCAACACTCTGAATTCATATGAAATTCTTTACACATAAATAATATTATTTTAAGAATATATGTAACCCAAGTAATGTTAAAAGTAATTACCTTAATTGAAAGTCAGAACAACTCAGTGAGCCAACACTTTTCCCTTTAATCCCATCTCAAAGACTCAACAGCAGTTCTGCTAACATTCCCACAACCAATCATCTTTTACACTGCAATGCTTTGCACTCCAAAAATAGATCCTGCCGCACAAGCGCTAATTCCATAAAGCTCAGTTTGTTTCCTGCACAATGGGAGCCCTGGGCTGAAATTAATCTTTAAACCTATTTTTTTGTGGATAGTTTGCACGAGTAAACCCCTCATCTTTGAATGCTTTATCCTCTGTGTTTGTGTGGGGGACGTGTTGTTATTATATCGAAATCTATGACGCAGCCTTGCAAACATAACTTTAAGACAAACATAAAGTCATATTATCTCTGTTGACTGTGGAAAATATAATACAATGTAAAAGTAATCAGCCATAATGTAATCACATCCCAAAATAGAAATACCAGATGCCATGTTTTAAATATACCAGCTGCCTGTGCAGAACAGTGACACAAAATAACTTCTATTAATAATCATTAAATATCTATACGCATTACAGCGTCTAAATGGTGCTTTGAATGAGCAGATAATCTATACTCAATAATGCCAAGGGGCTCTTTCTCTTGTTTGACTCGAGTGAACAGGCATTCATTTGAAAATCAAACCTGTTAGATCTTGTGACCCGGCATGACCCGATGAGTTCTGTCAAATATTAAGACCAAACTTGACCTAAACCAGAGATCTTTCTCTATTTCCTTTCCAAGCGAGAAGACCTAGACACACGGATTCTTACAGAATCAAAAACAAGATATTTACGATACATATTTTTCCCATTGACTACAAATCCAAATGTGATGAACTATTTATTAAAACCAGACCCAATCAAGACTAAGTTTCAAGGATCCAGGTGGCATATTACAGAACTTCATATCTTAAGTCTTAAGTTAGGATTTTTCACAAATGGATATTACAGAAGCAAATTCTAAATTTAGTTCAAGGAATATTCCGTGTTCAGCACAAGTTCAGCTCAATCGACAGCATTTGTGGCAAAATATTGATTACCATAAATATTTATATTGACTTGAAAAAATCAAGGTGACTGTGAGACAGTAGACGTGAATGGGGGCCAATTTTTGAATGTTAAAATACTCACTTTTTCAAAAGTATAGACACAACACATAAACAATATACATGTAAACATGATTTTAGTGTGATAAAATAACCTTTTCTGGTAAGATAAGATAAGAAACCTTTTCTGTGGAACGTTAAAACCAATTTTACAACTTTGTTGCCATGGCGATCTAGTCAACAAACACTAAAACCCCACAAGGATTGTAAAAATGACAATTTATTCAACTTTACAGCTCAAATAAAACACACATATTGACAGATTAACGTAACAATACATGTGTGCTTATATAAAATAATACGATTTAGATTTCTGCCTTTAAACCCTCCAAAAAATGGGCCCCATTCACTTCCATTGTGAGCGCCTCACTTTAACAACGATTTTTTTGTATTATTTTTTTGTACATTTTTAAGAAAAGTAAAGACATGTGAATTTTTTTCAGCTAAATACTCATCGGAAATTAGAGTCCTACCCTCGGCCCAGCCACAACAGAAGTATGCTTCGTTGAGCTCACTGTGTGAGTTTCACCGTTAACCCTCCATTCAAGAACATTTTATATTCTGTGCTTAAAATCTAGTGTAGAACTGTCAGAGAAGTGTTTAAGAATTCATCGTTCTCAAAGTCCCCCTGTCTTCAAATTAAATGAGAAAAGTCTGTAGGATTCAATTGATTCGAGCTTGAATTGATCAATAATGCAATGCCGGCTCACAGTCTGTCTGCGTATGAGAGAATAGAAGGAAGAGAATATTTTTGTTATCGGCTCAATAATTACCGCAGGGATCCCTAATGAGAAGCACACCATAAACGAACACAACAGCACACACTGTTTACTTAAGGTTGCTCAAGTTTGGGAAAACACAAAGACACACACACACACACACACACGTAAATCCCTTTTGTATAAATTATGAAACTCCCTAAACCTCTAAACCAAGCAACAACACATCTCCTCGCAGATCAAAGACTCGGTCTAATCAATGCCTATGAAATATGTCAAAGATAAAAAAACGAGATTCCTCGACCCGGCCAGGCGCCCATTATTGTGCTAGCATCTCCCAAAGCATTTTCACACCCTTCTCATCAACAGCTTTGTTTACGATTCTTTCTCATAATTAAAGCTAGCTGGAGTCTCGCACTAGAGTAGCCATGAGATTTGATCACAACAGCGGCGGAGAGAAAATACAGTTGCTGATGTTAAAGGAGCTCAGCCGCTGATCAGGTTTAATCTCGGAGATGCTTATAGCACATCACTGTAATGAGCTTCAGTGAGCTCCATTTTTTTCCCCTTGACATGCATTTTTACTGGTTTAGACAGAGCAGGGAAAAAGACAGTGAGATACCAAATACATTTGTGCATATGCAGATTTTGGTGTCTGTTTTCTTTTGCATTTTACTAAACGCAAACTGTTAAAACAAAACGTGCCGGCGAGATGAGATCAGGCAAACAAACACCACCACCACACATGCAGTGCACAAATGCTTAATTTCTCTATCCTTTCCACATCATTCTTTGTGGTCTGCACACATACACATACACACACACACACACACACACACACATAAACTAACCACATGCCAGCCACCACCTACACAAAAGCACTGTGCACACATCTTCCTCTTAATGTCTCTCACGCACCTCTTGACAAATCTGTGTGTGCGCGCGTCTCTGCTTTACGTGTGTGTTTATCTCAGACATTGTGGTACCACAGTCACGTAAGGGCATGTTTTGTCTCGAAACCTCACAGCGGTCTATCAGTTCATACATTTCATCAACTTTTTACAATGTAAAATCAAGATCACTACTTGGAGGTCTTGCACATAGAGACACTCTTATCCACAACAGAGCGCGGGAGTGACCGCTTTTTAGTAGTCTTGAAACCAGAAGGATTTAAAAAAATAAAAACTTAAATAAAGAGATCTAAGCCACGAACCAAACCAACTGGCTCCACGATGAATCACATCATTACAAACTTTGATTTGAAGTTTGTACAGAATATGAAAATTGAACAACAGTGACATAATGGTAAAATATTAAAGGAATATTCTGGGTTCAATACAAGTTAAAGGAGACCTATTATCCCTCTTTTTACAAGATGTAATATAAGTCTAAGGTGTCTGTGAAGTTTCAGCTCAAAATACCCCACAGACCATTTATTAAACCATGTTGTAAATGCCACTTTTTGGGTGGAATCAAAAACATGCTGATTTTGTGTTTGTCTCTTTAAATGCAAATGAGCTGCTGCCCCTTTCCGGAAGAGGGCTGTGCATTTACAGCTCGTGCTTCGGATACTAAAGCAACGACAAACAAATCAGAACCAATATGACTGACAGTGTAAACACCAGAGTTCAGCCATATATATATATATATATATATATATATATATATATATATATATATATATATATATATATATAAAATGTATATATATATATATATATATATATATATGTATATCTGGTCTCCGTGAATACAATCAGAGACAATGTTAACTTTAGCTGGATTAGCCATGTAATCAGCTAACAAGCACATTCGGAAAGGCGATTTGCAAACATTCAAAAAATATAAAGTGTGATTGTGGAGGGGGGTGGGGCCGGGCTGGAGTGTCGCACGCCCGGTCCCCAATCGGCCTGATGGGGTGCGCGAGGGATAAAGGCAGTCAGTGACGACAGTTCGAGAGAGAGAGAAAATTACAAATGGCTGCCCTGTATGTGTTTATGTTTGTGTTTTGGGTTGAAGTTTTCATTAAATTATTATTTATATTGACAAGCCGGTTCTCGCCTCCTCCTTGCCCATCTTAATCCGCTTTACATTGGTGCCGAAAACACGGGAAGGAGGAGGGATGCCCGTCGCAGAGTCCTCGACACTGCAGTCCACCCAGGGGAGCGCTGCTGCCTTCTGCCAGGTGACATAGTAGCCCGACCGCCCGGACGCGGGGAACGGCCGCCGTCCGCAGGGCGAGTGGGGACTGGATTCACCGACCGCCTGGAGCGAGGGAGCCGCTGCCGGGGGCGGAGGAGTGCCCTGCCGTCCCCAGAGATGTGGAGGGGTCGAGGGAAGGCTGCCGTCCGTGAGGGGACTCCCCGACTGCCCGGAGCGGTAGGGTCGCTGCCAGGGGCGGAGGAATGTCCCTACGTGTCGCCAGGAAAGCGGAGGTGCGTTCTGTCCGCTGGGGGGGTCGGAGGTTGACTCCGGTTCGCCCAGAGAGGAGCAGCTGTCGTCCGCCGGAGAGTGTGGAGGAGTGTGCGAGGACCACGCGACGGTGCATCGGTGAACCGGTGAGTGAGCTTTTTCTCTCTCTCCTCTCTCTCTCTTTCGCACCATGTTGGCTTATTCCCTTGCCTATTTTGTTTTTTTTGTTGTTGTTTTCCCCTCCTGTCTCCTCCCAGGTCAAGGAAGGCGGGGATAACCAGCCGGCAGACGGGTCGCAAAGCACGCCCCTCCCCAGGGAAGGGGGGGGGGTGTATATCATGCTGGTGGCACCCCGGCCTGAGGTAACGCCGGGAGGAGTGTGGCGGGGCCGGGCTGGAATGTCACACGCCCAGTCCCCAATCGGCCTGATGGGGCACGCGAGGGATAAAGGCTGCCGGTGACGACGGTTCGAGAGAGAGAGAAAATTACAAATGGCTGCCCTGTATGTGTTTATGTTTGTGTTTTGGGTTGAAGTTTTCATTAAATTATTATTTATATTGACAAGCCGGTTCTCGCCTCCTCCTTGCCCATCTTAATCCGCTTTACAGTGACCTTCAGGATATAAAGCTGGAACACGAACAGTTGGTACTGATCCATTCTTGAGAATCAATGTATGTTTTGGGGCACAATTCCTTCAAAAACAAAACTTGTCCACTGTGTCTTCAGTGGCTCTGAAGTAACCATAATGTCAGTACCTTGAGTACTACAATTTGGACTTGCATACTATCTTGCATTATGCATACTATGAGACATTATTATTCTCATTGTATCTGCTCCAGTGTGGAAAAAAATGGCGGGCTGTGTGTAGATCACTCAGGGGAGGATCTATGATAATAGGGTGGAGTCCGTCACCAGTCGTGGGCGAGGCCTGTAACTTGACGTCACTTTAGAGCAGAAACAAAAACCGTTCATTTTGACACACTGTTTTTGATTAATAGAAATATAAGAAAGAGGAGTGGGTGGAGTTTTAACATTGTAGGGTGGTTGTGTACACACACTGCCGACTCATTTTCACCATGTAAAATCACCATGTAAAAGTGAATTTTGCAAAATAGGTCCCCTTTAAGCTTAATCAACAGGATTTGTGGCATAATGTTGATTACCACAAAAATTTATTTGGACTTTATTTTGACTTAAAGAAATAACAAATCGAAGTTAAGCTCAATTTTGGAGGGTTTAATCACAGAAATGTGAAGCTTATAATTTTATAAAACATGAATTCTGTTAAAACTTGTGTATTATTTGAGCTGTAAAGCTGTTAAAATCTTCATTTTGATGATTTGTTGACATTAAATCATCATGGCTACGAAGTTGTACAATTGGCTATTTTATTACACTAAAATCATGTTTACATGCATATTCTTTATGTCTTCTGGCTGTACTTTTGAAAAAAAAAAAAAAAAAAAAATGGCCTTCACTTCCATTGTAAGTGATATTAGATTTCATTTTTTTTTTTAAAGAACGGAGGAACGAGTTGAAATACATTTTTGTGATAATCAACATTATGCCACAAATGATGTCAATTGAGCTTAACTTGAATTGAACATGGAATATTATTTTAAACCTCTGACTTTTAATAGAGTAATTGAGAGTATAGCCTATATTTTATATTTTTATTTTAATATAATTTGATCATTTAAAAAATACTCAAATACTGTAAGGAGACCCCATGATCATGTCATTCACATTCACAAAAGCTGTGTCCTAAATGACACACTATAAACTATGCACTTACAAAATGTACTATGCACTCATCCATGTAGTTTATGGATTTTCAATGTGTAGTATCGTCTCAAATGGAACAATTGTTTTGCCAGATCACCATCGCTGCCGGTAACTCCGCCCCTTCTGCCATGTATGGCAAGCTGCGTGCGCTGAGTGCACGAAATGTCCAACATTCCACGTTCCATTTTAATGGTTGAAAAAGTGCATCATCCGGGAACTCACAGTACACTTCTTTTTGTTGCATTTTCAGTGTAAACCTCCTACTCACACTACTTACACTTCAAAATGAGGTAAATTAGTGCAGAAGTGTGTGGTTTGGGACGCACCTACAGTTTCATCGGAGTGGGTGGTTGCTGCTTAGCTCTTTTATCACAGTTTACTTTCCATGGTAACAGTAACTTCTCTTATAGGTGAGTCTTTCTTTCTTTCTTCCCAAATGAATGGGATTTTTACATACATAACAACCTCGAGGTCTACATATACCTGACAATTTCTTGAATATTCATGAATTTGGCAAAACATGGCGTCGCTAGGGCTACACCTACTTGCATGTCACAATTAAACCCACATAATGCAGGTGTTCTGTCTGTAAAGATATTTCACACTTTGCTAAGACAAGATGCAATAATTCATAGCTGTTCACATTGTGTAACTGGCAGTGGAGTGATGGTATTCATAGAGTGACACTTTAAGAGGAGTGCTGGTCTGAGAGCCTTTGATAGTGATTCACACACTCTCTATGGACGAGTCTCCGCGGACTGTGTCCTTCAGTCATTATATGAAACAAATGAATGCTGCTATCATCAACGTTCCACTCCCTCTGAACTATTGACCAAAACAAAACAAACAAGGACTTCAGACAGCTGCTGCGGCATAGAATAGTGACCAGTCGCTGCATGGAAACGATCACATGACCTACGTTTTTCAGTCACTTGCAACCATTGATGAAAACAAAGGAGGAAATGGGTAGAAAAAGGGTATAGCACAATAATCTAGTCTTGTTTATCTGATACTTTAAGGTGGACACTGCAACAAATGTAATTCTTAGTCAGTAAATTTGTCATGTCTTCCAGCAAAAATATCTTAACATTCTTAAAACAAGATAAATGTAATTATATTTTCAGAAAATATATCTTGGACATCTTGTTTTTCAATTTTTGAATTTATTTCATAATTCACTTGTTCTAAATTGTATTTATTTTTAAAATATAATTATTATAGTGTTTTTATTTTACATTAAATACAATTTATTAGCATACATTCTTTAATTTAGTCGTAAAAATTTACATTGATGTATTTATACATTTATTATTAATTATTTTAATATATTATGTAATAATTAGTACATTATTATATTTTATAATTATGTATATTGTTATAAGTTATTTTATTGCTTATAATATTAATGATATATATATATATATATATATATATATATATATATATATATATATATATATATATATATATTTTATCATTATTATGATTATTATAATTTGATTCTTTATTTTCAAACAGCCATTTTTTTGCAGTGCATTAGGATGCCGGCTTTTTGGAATAAGAGAAAGATAGAAGTGTGGATTCCAGGTTCACTGTCTCTGTGATGATGCAGCTCTTGTTCAGGATGGACAGCTTCACAGTGTGCTTCCAGACAGAGGAAAAGAAAGAGAGAGAGAGAGAGAGAGCGCGCGAGAGAGACAGACAAGAACCTGTGCTCAGCAGAGGGACAGCTCGCATCAAGAAACAAGAAGCCCAGGGGAACAACAAAAGAGAAAGACACGGTAAGAAAGAGAGAGAGAGAAAAAAACTTTAGAACAACAACAAAACACTACTGGCTCACCAGAGCGGACTCTGGGTGATTGCCAGAACTCAACATAATCTCTGAGAGAGAGAGAGAGAGAGAGAGAGAGAGAGAGAGAGAGAGAGAGAGAGAGAGAGAGATTACAAATGAGATATATTTAACAAGAGAGTAAAGAGCAAACACTGAGAGCAGCCTCATATATTACATTTTTAAAAGAAAAGGTGAGTGGTGCTTTCCTGTGAAAAACCCTAGCCATGATGCTATATGTTTTTTGGTGGTTGCTTAATGGTCCAAGACAAAAGAGCCAACCCCAAAATCTCTGATTCTCTGCTCCCTAGTTACAATATAGGTGAACTATCCCATTATTGACACAGCCGCCCCATATATAGGTGGTAGAGCAGGTTGTCCACTAATCGCAGGGTTGGTGGTTCGATTACCGGCCCACACGACTCCATGCGCCGAAGTGTCCTAGGGCAAGACACTGAAAACCAAGTTGCTCCCAATGGCAGACTAGTGCCTTGCATGGCAGCTCTGCCATCACTGGTGTGTGTGAATGTGTGAATGAGATGCAGTGTAAAGCGCTTTGAATACCGCTATGGTTAAAAAGGCGCTATATAATTGCAGACCATTTACCATTAATTGGTTTATCAAAAATCCCTAACCCCATCTGAGCAATCGCAATAGTGATGTTTGCCTTGGCGAAAGAGACAGAAAGATAAAGACCTGTGCAGTCAGTCTGAGCCTCATCGGTTTTCTCATCTCATTCTTAATCAGTACAGGGTTGGGTGGAATGGATGCTGACATACAAACTGCTCAGCGCAACAGGGAATAAGCTCCTAATCAGTAATCAGACTGTCTGTTTAAACGGTAGGGGCTCTGGGTTTCACTCTAACACAGGTCAAGGGCCTCTCCACAGTCCCTCTCCCCCACTGTGGTACACCCGTGCACAGCTACAGAGTACGCGGAAACCCTCTCCACCACCCCACGGGGCTCCAACGTGCAACAATTCCTGTCATCTTCAATGCCTTTGTTCTATTTCGAAAAGCAAAGCAATTGCTTCTAATGGATTTTGTTGTGGAATTTATGTGGATATCGTATTTCTGTATAATTCTGTGTTTATTACACTATTTGCTTGTGTTACTACTAAATATACTTAGCTCTTTTCAGAACTTTTTAAAATCCAAGTTAAACTGGTGATTTTATTGTATGCATTAAATAAACAACTAAAAGGAAAATCCTTTCATCTCTGTCATTAAAATGCAGGCATGACTTAATTTCTAATAAATATATGTGCATATAAAACATGTTTCAGAGGTTTGGTTGGCTTTGTTGTTGTGAAGAATTAAATTCATGCCATGTGGTTTGTTTAGAACACAGCAGGCCTAATCAAAGTAACCTTGAGATACAATTTCACGCTTAGGCTGCATGTGGACTTTTCGAAGACAAGTCAACGCTTCTTGTTTTATCAACTGCCGACGTGTTACTTTATGAAAACTCTGATGGTGCGTACACAATGCGTACACAGCTATTAAATTGAGGTCACGCAGTCTGTGCCATTGGTTGCAAGAAGGCATTTCTACTTGACTGTGGTCTCCAACTGTATCAGTTGCCGGATCTCTTGAGCTTCAATGTCTGCACTCACAGTGGTATTCACACATTATGTTTCTGCTTTGAACACTGCTCAACTTCATCAAATCACCAGTCACTCATGTCTAAAGACCAATAATCCATTTGACTGATATTTAGACTTTTATGCTTAATCAATTTATTGGTACTTTAATGATGGGTTTACCAATAAACTTAGACATAGCTCAAAACATTGATAAATCAATAAAAACCACTTGACTTGACATTGGTGAACTACCATATTTGAAAACAAATTGTACGAAGTGTTCTAATCCTAAAGAAGTGTATATTGGCAATAAAATTGGTTAAATAATTCTTTGTTTATTTGCTATATTAGTGTTGTATAGGAGGTTAGTGATGCATGATTTTGTTATTACTGAATCTAAGATAATTGGTTATGCAAATTGGTCATTGGACATTCCAACATAAAAAAGTATTTGTGTCAATTTTGACAATATCGGTTGATCTTTACTCGCCTCATCACCAACTATTATCGAAAATGATTTCTGGTAACTTTGTCGCTGCAAAAACATTTATAATAGCAATTTACTTTCATTTTACCTTTCAAAGTGCCAGACTAGACAATTTTGACAATCAAGCCTTGTGGTGTCTTTCGCATCGCCACCTAGTGCTTTCAATTATTGTCCTATTCGCGTGAAACCTGGAGCTTGATCAAGGGGAACATACTAGATAAGAATGGAAGAACAGAACTAGGGCTGTCGTGATTACTCTATTTAATTCGATTGCTCAATTAAAAAGTCCTCGATTACAAAAGTGCTGAATCGACATATCGAAAATAAGGCGGAAGTGACGCAGTCCACAGATAAGGGTACGAACATATGATGACAAGAGGTGTCAGTTGTGTGACAACGCTTCACTTTAGATTAGAAAAACAATGTAGTACCTAAAGATGATCATTTTAGCAATGCATCAGCACTTGAAAAGATGACATCCAGTTTTCACAAACCCACCGGGCCACACACACGCACATGGTAAGATCATCTGCATGCGATTTGCTGTGCTGCGTCTCCAGATGCGTGAGAGAAGTTGAGCCAAAAAATACATTGGATTGCAAGCTAAACAGATTTATCTACACAATCGTTTTGCAATATATTCTTTTATGAAGCAATATTAAATAATGTCATGAGAAAGATGTCTGGCAGACTTGATTAAAGTTACACATGCAGTTATGGATGCACAAACACATTCTGTTCAATAAATCCGACCGAATCTTGATGATCTAAGAAGGTTATTTTCAGCAAATAATCGCTTGAGTTCTGTTCTGGATAAATTAATTACCATTTGAATCAAATGCGATCTTTCTCCACATGTAAATTAGATTTTGTGGTGATTGTTTAAAAAAAAAGATTGCAATGCCCCAATTCCAAAAAATATTTGACAATTATGGTCATTATCACAGGTAAAACCGAGAACTTTATTTACTGAATAAAACCGCAGGTCTGTCTGTATGCTGCCGGTGAAAGCTCAACGTGAGTCTGCTGTTAAAGCCACAGCTGCACGTCTCGTGCTCCACAGACACAATATAAAACTATGGCTTACCTAGCTAGGGCTGGGTATCGTTCAAAAAAATGTATATATCGATACCAATACCTTGACTTCGATACCAGTTCCTAAACGCTACTTTTTTCGATACCAATTTTATGAAATCCGTTTTAACAAGATTACAAACATTACCTCAAAAAAAAATATATATATATTTTTTTTTCAGTTTGTTTACTTTTTTACAGACTCAAAGACTTATCTCCTGAGCCTTCTGGTCTCCTCATGCCAGGGTTGGCAGGGGCAGAGGCTATAACGTTAATGTGAAGAGGAAAAAAAAAAAACAAGAGAGCTAAACTGTTAATTCAGCCAACCCTAAGGATAAGCACGGTTTAACAAGATAACTATTTTAATGCGAGTTAAACTTGATCAGTTGCTGTCAACCTTAAAGCATTTTTTGCATTGATTTAGATAGCTATCTATAGCCATACATCCAAACAATATCTAACGTTACATAGGTCCAATTATAGGACAATGTCACCGCACACAAAAACATTAATTTAACATGAACACAAGCATGTACCACTATTTGTTACCCCCCTCTCTCTCTCTTTTGCTCTCATCTAACGAAGACTGAACTCTTTGGCCCGAATGGCAAGCATCATGTCTGGAGGAAACCAGGCACCGCTCATCACCTGGACAATACTATATCAACAGTGAAGCATCATGCTTTGGGGATGTTTTTTAGTGTCAGGAACTGGGAGACTATTCAGGATCGAGGGAAAGATGAATGCAGCAATGTACAGAGACATCCTTGATGAAAACCTGCTCCAGAGCGCTCTGGAACAGAGACTGGGGTGAAGGTTCATCTTCCAAGAGGACAACGACCCTAAGCACACAGCCAAGATAACAAAGGAGTGGCTACAGGACAACTCTGTGAATGTCCTTGAGTGGTCCAGCCAGAGCCCAGACTTGAACCCGATTGAACATCTCTGGAGAGATCTGAAAATGGCTGTGCAACCTGATGGAGCTTGAGAGGTCCTGCAAAGAAGAATGGGAGAATCTGCCCAAAAATAGGTGTGCCAAGCTTGCAGCATCATGCTAAAAAAGACTTGAAGCTGTAATTGGTGCCAAAGGTGCTTCAACAAAATATTGAGCAAAGGCTGTGAATACTTACTTACATGTGATTTTTTAATTTATTTTTATTTTTAATAAATTTGCAAAGATTTCAAACAAACTTCTTTCGCGTTGTCATTATGGGATATTGTTTGTAGAATTTTGAGGAAAATAATGAATTTAATCCATTTTGGAAAAGGCTGTAACATAACAAAATGTGGAAAAAGTGAACCATTGTGAATACTTTCCGGATGCACTGTATATCCGCTTTGGATGTCTGTTGGCTTTCGATATTGTTTGCACAATTGTTTCGTTGTTGTTATGCAATCATAAAATACATCAAAATTTAGGCTAATGAATGCATTTGAACCAAATGTGACTTCACCTTGACACCTTTGTGCAATCTGCGTTATTAAATAACTTTTCAGATAACTTGATTAATCAACAGAAAAATTGTTAGATTACTTGATTACCAAAATAATCGATAGTGACAGCCCTAAACAAAACCCTTGATGGCCTCGGCAGGGACCCCTCTAAATCAACTCAAAGTTGCTTATCTCGTTCTGCAATCAAGCCTCCTACTTGAAGCAGCTTCTATTGTTCTGCACTTACTCCCTCTTTCCCTCTCTCTCTTTCAGTCTTTTTCCCTAATCTCATAAAAATTCAGAAAAATACTCCCACATTTTTCCTCTGCCATTCTTGAGAACATTAAAGCTGATATCCATGGTGAAGAAGGGAGGATGAACTCTTTGGCCTTTCAAGTATGCACTCCGTGGCACCCCGTTTCTCGCAGCGAACCAAAAGCGAGGCCTCTTTTTATATGACATACTGTTTTTGTGCGTTTTGAATTTCAAAAAAACAGCTTTAACTGACTTTATGTCTTATACCTGAGTTCTAAATCTTTACTACATGCCCTCAACTACTTAAAGACCTTTTGATGTACATATAAAAGTAGACAATTTTAACATCAGTCGTGGATAGTCAGTGTGGCGTGAAAGGGAATTCAGAAAAGAGAATAGCTCTTAAGTCTGCAAGTCTCACAGATATATGTGAAATATTATCCAAGTCTGCTCAGCAGAGTTATGAAAAACAATCATATGCAATCATATGGTCGAACCGTAATCTTTGATATATTAGGTTCGATATCAAAACTGTCCCCACATCAGTCCTGGTGGGTTAGGAGGAGTAACTTGGCCTGTGAGGTCTCTGCTTATGTCACAGCGGGGTCATACAAGAGTGAGAAGAGAAGACAATCAGAAGACAATCAGATCTCATCTCCCTCCCCTGGCCCTCCCTCCGTTTCACAACCACTTGCTCTCCAAACACAAACAACCACACTCATGCATGCAAGCCCGCAGTGCACATTTGATTACCGGCAAACCCTCGGCAAACCTTTCCAACTTTCTTCAGGAAAAGTAAGTCAAGTCTATGAGCTCAGAAGAAAGTTGACACCGGTTCGATGGAGCCAGGATAAGAGATTTGACATCTTCAGGGGAGAAAGAGCAGGTTTGACTGAAGGTTTATCCTCTAAAAGGATTTGATTTACCCAGGGATTAACAGCACAAAAGCACAGGTTTGCGGAGAACGGCTTCTAAGTAGAGTAGTAGGGTGTAGGGTGGCGTAGTAGGCACAGGGGGCAACTTGCTCACCCATTCAGGGGCAAAAAGGGGGCGAGAGCTGCCCAAGCCCCCCGTCCCATTCACCTGAGTTACTGTTTCACACGTTTCCATTCTTTTATATTTGAGTCTGACAAAACACAAAATCGATTATGCTTTTTCCCCATTTCCTCTTTGATGCAACTTCAAAAGGCCAGTGGATGGTTCTCAAAGGAGTGTTCATGAGAAAGAAGGAGGGGCAAAACAGAAGATAAGAAAAATCACCCCCCAGATATAAAAAAGCAAAGAAAAGAAAAACTGAAAGGTGCAAAACGATGTGCTTGGATTTGAAGCTGTGCGAGAAAAGCCCAGTGCAACTGGAAGCACCTTCAATCAAAACTGTGGTTTGCCACGTTCAACCCGTGTGAATGAGAGGAAAGGGCACATCACTCTCACCAATCTCATCGGCAACTGCACCTGGAGGGGTCTGCAGGATGGGCACTATGCATACACAGCACTAACACACTCATATTGTGCAATTGATGCCATATGTATTTGTATCCGCACAGCTAATAAGCAGCAGTAGTTCAGTCAGAGTGCATCAAACTGACTCTGGCAAGAGGTAATAGATGCAAGAAAGTGAGTGGAAAAAATAAGCCTCATTTAAAACTCGGGTAGCTTTGGTAAACCCTCAAGCTGTTGGACCAGGGCTGCTCTCTTCCAAGAGACACTTTGAGGACAAATGAGGCAGTGTAATTTGTGCAATCCTTCCATTATTGCTTGTTTGGGGTACCTGCTGTCGTTCTTGCACAATCTGTCTCATTGCATCCTATCTTCTCCTTTTTAAATGAAAAAAAAAAAATCTCTCCTTTCCTTCTGCATACCGATGGGAGAGTAATCACCTTTCACCCAGAATTTCAGCCGTGCATGCTATTTGTGTGTGCAGCTGGACCTGTGGTGAATGTGTTATCAGTGAAGAACGACGAGAAGAAGAATTCTGGCAGGCCTGAAATATATTCTGACAGCCAGCGACATCAAAGGCTTCCTTACGATCATGCTTTTAAATGAGGAGTCTGAGTCAACGTGGGAAATTACTCCAAAGGTGTGAGATGCTCATCCCTCTGAATAATTAAATTGCTTTCTAACAAATAACAATACCTAGTGCTTCACGTAATCTGCAGCAAATGTTTTAATAATCAGTAGTGGTTTATGTAGCTACTGTTGAAGTTTACGGTAAACAATAAGGAACATTCGCAACCCATTTTAATTCTGTTATACAATGTTTTGTTTTGTTTTTTCCACATGAAAAAGGATGTTTAATGAGAAGAAGTGTCCTGCAGGATTTAAACTATCAGGATTTTATTGAATTGGTAAAAATGGTGATCCATGCCATAGTTTGCAGCCAATTGCGAATGACTACTCCCTTCTTTAAACACTGAAAATCGTTGTTGGAAATGTAAGTGGCCTTGCTGACATGAGACGAAAAGGAAAGCCGTTTCAGGAGCAAATTATTATGTTTTGATGACAGATTTCTTTCTTTAAAATATTATGCACTGATGAATTTTACAGTACATAATAAGTGCAGGTTTGGTTGAACAGGGACAGAAGCATCTGATGTAACAAGGACACTTTATTGGAGGCGAGGTTGTCTTATCTGCCAAGGTGGTGGAACGAGACTGGCACATGGGACTTATGCCAAACTGTCCGAGGTGCCAGGGCTCAGATGTAGCATGAGGATGGGTATGTCCGTGCGTGGCATGGGTAACCAGGAGAAGTGCCAGACTACAATCCTACAGAGAAACTCACTCTCCGTCTGTTTTCCGCTCTCTCACTTACAATCTCTAGACAGTCTGGTAACTTGTCTTTTCATACACACACTCTCTCTCTCTCTCTCTCTCTCTCTCTGTCTCTCTCTCACTCACACACACACACACACACACCCCACTGGAGCTAAATCAAAAATCTATGCTCTCAATGGCCAGTCAATATCTCATTAAGCAGTCACCATGCCCAAGCTGGCATGTAATGCATTTCACAGCTCTGAAACACACTCATAGACACTCTTAAAGTCTCTCTCTCTCTCAATCTCTCTCTCTCTCTTACACATACACAAGCACTCACACACACACACACACGCACACATATCACATCACATCACACACTCTAATAACCTATGGAAATAGGTTCTATCAGTTTCTATAAGTTGTTGTGGTGGAATATGGTCACTCAAACCCCCAAGGAAAAGGATGGGAGACATTGTGTGTGTGTGAGACTCTTATCAATCCAAAGCCCACTTCCACACATCCTGAATTGATCCCTCGGTTTGATCTAGTCCTGTCTTTTGGCAGGACTAGATGGTGGATTAAACTGGCTAGCAGGCAGACAGATGTCTGTCATTAACTAGGCTGCAATGCAATTTTTTTTTTAAAGAAACAGTATTGTGCAAAATTCTGGCATGGTATAGGCCAGAAACATGGTTAAAAGTAGGGTTGTTGATTTAATGTGTTAATTAATTGTGATTAATTATATAAAACAATAATGCAATTACTAAGCCTCCTGACCCGTATGTAAATTACATAACAAAAGTATGCAGTTTCTTATCATTGGAGCTAATCAAGCTATGTGTAAATTCAATGTAATTTTTATAAAAGCTGCATCAGCAGGGGGCAGTCAGAACAGCTTAACAAACGTCACTAGCAGTGCATGAGAGCAGGTCACAAAGGATGTATTTTTGACAGCTAGATGAAGCACAACAGTATGCAGGGCTCTCATGATGCACATTTTAAAGTTTTAACTACTTTTAACTTGACACAGCATCCTAAAAACAAGCCGTTTATAACACTGTAAAGAAGTGAACGCTCCAAAAGCATCCAACATATTTATATATATATATACGTATATATATATATACGTATATATATATATATATATATATATATATATATATATATATATATATATATATATATTCAGCATATATGTTGGAATTATCATATATTATTTAAATGAATTGTCTTTATTTGGGAGCCTTTCTTAAAAAATGTTAAAGTGATTAATTTGCAATTAAATTGATAAATTAATCAGCATTCATAATAATAAAAAAATATTAAAAACTTTTATCGATTGACCTAATTAAAAGAGAAAACTGACTATAAATGAAAGAAAATGGTAATTCTCACTACAGTGCCCCCTTGCTTCAACACTGAGAATGCAATTTGTGTTACGTAACGAACTGCTTTCTAACACAAAGACTATGTTCAGACTGCAGGCAAATCAGATTTTTTCTCAAATCAGATCTTTTCAGGCAGACTGTCCGCACTATTAAGTGCAAGTGATCAAATGAGGTTTGTGCTTTCAGACATAACCAACCTATCTGCATGGGTTGCTTTGGTAACGACATAGGCACACCCACGTGACGATGCTTTCAAAACAGAACCGGGAAAAATAGAGGTGCATCATCTCGCTCTCCAAATAAGAAGATTCAGAAAAATCTAATTTTTATGTGTTTTTTTGCTGTCCAGACTATCAAAAACTCATCTGGATACAATCTGGATATGCAAAAAATCTGATTTTTAGTGGCAGTCTGAACAAGGCCATATAGAATCCCAACAAGAAATTGAGCTTGAGTAACTAGAAACATTTGTGTTTTTCAGGCCATAGTCTTTAAGCATAAGGTCTGGTTCAGTAACTAGAAGTGATTGTGTTCAAGTAGTTGTGAAAAGGATGTTTCGGGCCATCGTCTTTAACCCTTCTGCTGTGTTGACATTTTTTACCTAATTTGGTGTTCAAAAGTGACTAGTCTATTAAAATTGCTTATAAATCTCTCGTTATGCTATATTATCACCATATATTGGATTAGATCTTTTTATCAACTTGTTTTCTTTCAATTAGCACAGGTTTTGTATTTATTTTTGGAGCTTGTTAATCATAGGCCTCATTAACCTGAGCTTATGCACCTCCATTTTTGAGAGGGGAAAAAATATTATTTGTGGATAATTTTGGCAATTTTAAATAAAATATGAAAATATTCTGTACTATTTATCATACTAGTGTGCTTTAATGTTTAACGAAGAAGTTTATTTTGAAATGTTTTATTTTGTCCAATATGGTACATTCACACTTGTAATGTTCCCGGTCAAAAATGACCGGCCATTGAAAATGAATGGGGAGATCAAAAATACGAAAAAATGGAGTGTTCAGGAGCATGTTCATGTTCACATATGTGCATGTGTGTTTGCAAACAAAAAGGCCTCGGTCCTGTGCACTCGCACATACACACACGCACACATGCTCACGTACACGCACAAACTCTTTGAGGATTACATGCTTTCTTACATGTTCGTGTTCACATATGTGCATGTGTGCTTGCAAACATAAAGGCCTCGGATCTATGCACGTCTACATACACACACACATGTATTATTTTCCATACTTTTTTCATATTTTATTTAATATTGGCAAAATTATCCATAAATAATGCTTTTTTCACTCAAAAACGGAGGTGCATAATCTCCGGCCAATGAGTCCTACGATCAATAAGTTCAAAAATAAATACAAAACCTGTGCTAATTGAAAGAAAACAAGTTGACAAAAAGATCTAATCCAATATATGGTGATAATATAGCATAATGAGCGATTTAAAAGCAATTTTAATAGGCCGTTATTTTTTGACCAGGAACACAAAGTAAAAAAAATTATATATAATTTTTTTTTAGATGTTGTGATACCCTGTGTGAGCAAAGTCAGTAAATTTTAGTCCAATAGGATAACAATAAATACAATTTTCAGCCAAAAGAATGACCGTAACACAACATGAGGTTTAACATTAAGGTTGGTCCACATTGTGTCTTATTCTGCTCAGGAACTCTCTACTTAGACATGGAAAAACCATCTGTCTGACGAACCACAGTTTATTGTTTTTATGTGACACTTATGGTGGTCTGTGGTTATGCTGTGTCTGAGGCTAGTGCTTGTATAAATGCAGGAAGTTTAAGTCTGCCAATTAGTGTGAAATGTTTAATGCGAACAAATGTTGCGTTCATTAGCACCATATGCAGTGGCACTTTAATATCCATATAAATGTCTCATTCCCTCCCTCTACACTACTTTCCAAATCCAAAGCCGCTACAGAAATAGTCCACTTTACACTTCAACTCACTGGCAAATAATCTCACTCTTTATTTTTAACTCTTGCTGGTGGGCTATATTTTTTCTTCACCATAATCTGATTTTGACTACCCTCTTTCTGTCCTTTGTAGCTAACCGGATTACAGCCTATCTTGTTAACCTCTGCAGTGTTGCTGAGGTGCCCAGAGAATCACACTAGTCAAGAGCACTCTACTAGCCCTCTCACTAAAGAAGAGAGAGTGGTAGCAAACCACTAACGTTCACTTTAGTATGCAAATGTTATTTGCTTTGAATTTGTTTTTAAGGTACATGCACTTTTATATTCAGTCTGGTGTTTTCAAAACACTTCTGAAAACGATCATGAACAGATTTCAAAAAGCTATTTTCAAAAATGTGCACACTTTACTGCTTATTAAAGGGTTAATTAACACCCGGATTAAACAAGCCTGTTTTTTTTCTGTCTTTGGCACATCAAACAACTTTCTTTAATTATGTAATTAATATTTGGAGTTTTCATCTTAATTGTGTGGAGCAGGCTAGCTCATTTGCATAGGGTAATGAGAGGGATGTTTCCATAACAGGTAATTAGGTGCTTGAGAGGCAACAGTGTGGATAGGAGGCTGGGAAAGAGGAAAGAAAAAAGGAGGAATGACGGGTGTGAAAAAGAAAATGAGAGATTGTTGTATTGCATTACAGTATAAGGAGATGTTAGCATCTGTAATGACACTTAGTAATTGCCAGATGTCAATGAAATGTAGTTTCACAGTGAAATCAGTGTAGCAATCAATTCAGTGCTTTGAAAAACGAAACAACGACCACTAATGTCCTTGATCAGATCGAGTAGCAGTGTTCGATTCTTCAAAAGAAGAGACAACGCTGCTCTCTCAATGCATAAATGCAGTAGATCAGTAGAATGAGATGGATCCATCAAATAACATGCAGGCAGAGATTGAATTGTGCAGTAAAACAAAGGATTGCAGCACAACTAAAATATGAAATCAAACATTAAACAGAAACGTTTAAGGGGCGGCTGTGGCTCAGGTGGTAGAGCAGGTTGTCCACTAATTGCAGGGTTGGCGGTTTGATTCCTGGCCCACATGACTCCACATGCCGAAGTGTCCTTGGGCAAGACACTGAACCCCAAGTTACTCCCAATGGCAGGCTAGTGCCTTGCATGGCAGCTCTGCCATCATTGGTGTGCGAATGTGTGTGTGAGACTCTGTTAAGTTTAAAAAAGCGCTATATAAGTGCAGACCATTTACCATTTACCATTTATTTATAAAATGATGTCTATGTAACATCTTTTCCAGTTTATTTGAAAAATACACTTTCGGGATGGTTTCAAAATGAAATCATGCTTAAATGGTACATGTCCTCGATGGGATACATCTAACACTACAGTACAGTACTACAATAAGATTTCGCCAAAATACTGTGAATTAAAACAAACGTATTTAAAACAGTATCAACTGTTCTAAAACATTAGGATAACTTCAATGAAAGAGCAAAGAACATTGTGAATGTGTTACGGAAAGTCTTCCAGATCTCTATTTTCATTCTATCAGCCTTTCCAGAACAACCCACACATCAGACCCTGGGTCAGGGGTGCAGTATCTCATACAAATGCTCAGCTCCACAACTCACACACACACACACACACACACACACACACACACTCTAACTGCTGCATGCATACAAACACAGAAACCGACTCTAAAAAGATCTGAGCACATAGCTTGCCAGTGAAGGTATGAACAAGCACATTTGAACACAAAATTGCTCATAAACCCATAATTTACATTATTATTATACGCATGTCAATGTACTTGTAATTGGCTCAAAATGAAGACATAAAATTTGCATAAATATTTTATTACGCTATATCCGCAAAAATCTGACTTAACGGTGCATTTTGAGATGAATAAAAACATGCGTAAACATCTAACGTACACATGAGTGTATTTAAAAAAGAGTTATGGGCAATGTTGGGTAAGTTACTTAAAAAAGTAATCCACTACTGATTACTTCAGCAAAAATGTAATACTTTAATAATTACTTCTTGGGGAAAGTAATTAGGTTACTAATTACTTTTAAGTTATTTTCTAAAACCATTAAAACGTGCAAAAAACAAATTTGAAACTAATAGCTCTTTTACTACTTTAATATTGACTGAAAACAATAAAAAAAAATGCTAATTAACTTTCTTATCTCAAATATTCTGTAGTAATATCTTCAGGAATGTGTATTTGCGTGTGTGTGTGTGTGTGTGTGTGTTCACTATCAAGCTTCTTAGCTGTCTGTGTACAGTGTGCTTGCTTCCCTGTGTTTGTGTTGGTGTGAAAGACAGAAAAAGAATACTAGCTAACTAGAAACATTTCTGAAAACACATTTGCAAACAGCTTTGATAGCAAAACTATTGTGTATTTGAATGCTTGTTGTTTCTCTTCGATTTGAATATACAGTTTTTCTTGTGTGTTGCATCTTGCATGTGTATGTGTGCATGTGCAATATGTCTGTTTGTGTGTACATATGCATGTGTGTGTTTACACAACTTTACAGCGAGCGGATTATATCTACCTCCCTTCTTGTGCTCGGACAGATTGTGCTGTTACGCTGTTGCATTGTGTTTGTGTTTATTGTGTTCAGTACATAAAGAACATAAAAGTGCCCTTTGCTTAGCGACGTCTTTTTCAAGACACCTTTCCGCAAATGTTTCCACCTTTTCCCCTCTGTCAGATGGGAACTAGAGCTGTTTTCCATATACACCCATAGCCGATCCCCTCTCCTCCCACGGCAGCTGCAGAGGGACACACGAGGGAGGCGCGAGAGGATGGGGTAGAGCACGGATGTTTAAGGAGGATTTGTCGTCGCCCCAGCTTGCGTGCTTCTCTCCTCCAGCTAGGGCTGGGAGCACGCAGACACAGAGCTCGCTGAGATTGATTATGAGTGCATGAAACTTGAAACGCTTTCATTTTCCACACTCTACAACTACACTCCGCGTCCATAGTAACGCCACTCACTCGTCTGCCGTCGCCTCCGCATGTGTCCTCTATATGCCATGGTTGTTTGTTAGAGTATATGCTCATTAGCTGACACAGTAACACACATAAAAGTACTAACATAGGAGCGTAATACATTTTAAAACGCTTTCTGCATAATTAATATTATTGTCTTAGCAATAAATGTGTAATCCAAGTAACGTAATTTTATTCATGTCTGTAACTGTAATCAGATTACTTAATTTGCAAAAGTAACACATTACAGTACTGCGTTACCACGAAATGTAATTAGATTACAGTAACATGTTACTGTGTTATGTATTACACCCATCACTGGTTATGGAGTGATTCAGTGTTTTCATAATTAAATAACTGAGAGTGCAGTGGAGGTGAACTGTTGAAAAGCTTTCAAAGGGAGATACACAGAGAGTGTGTGATGGAGAGGAGTGGTGTTACCACGGCTCAACACCAACATCCATTGCTTTTTCCACTCTCAACACCTCTCGCTTAATGCAGAATGACAGCCGAGCATGTATGTGTGTGTGGCGAGAGGGGGGGTGTGTGGTGGTACAGTGCATTTACATATGGAGTGTTAATGGATTTGAGTGTGTGTGTGTGTGTGTGTGTGTGTGTAAGTACGTGTGTGTTTGGGTGTAAATGTGTTTCTTTCAGTACAAGTATGATAGAAACAATAGGAAATACAAAAGAAAAACTTAAAAAAAAAGTAAAGTGCATGTACATATGGAGAGTTAATGGATTTATTGTGTATGTGTGAGTGTAAATGTGTTTTTCAATGTATATATTTGTCGGAAAGCATGACAGTACAAAGGAAATTTAAAAGCATGTTACACATAAAACAAATGAAAATGTTTTGTTTTAGTGTGTGAGTGTAAATGTGTTTTCCAATGTATATATTTTCAGAATGATAGTACAAAGAAAAGATTAAAGCATGTTACACATAAACAAAATAAAAAGTTTGTTTTTGTTTAGTGTGTTTGTTTGAGTGTAAATATTTTTCAATGTATATTCATCAGAAAGAATGACACTACAAAGGTAAGATTAAAGCATGTTACACATAAACAAAAATACTATGTTTAGTAAATGTTTGAGTGTGAATGTTTTATCAATGTATATGTTCGGTGAATGACAGTACAAAGGAAAGATTAAAGCATATAGCACAAACAAAATGTTTTGTTTTAGTGAGTGTTTGAGTGTAAATGTGTTTATTAGAGTATATATGTGTTGGAGTGACAGTACGAAAACAAGAGGCTTCAAATTAAAGCAATCATGTTACATACATAAACAAAACAAACAAATGATTTTGTTTTAGTGTGCATGAGTGTTTGTGTGTGTGTGTGAGTGAGAGAGAGAGAGAGAGAGAGAGAGAGAGAGAGTGAGAGAGAGCGAGAGAAAATGAGACCGACGGACTGCATATGAGTGTACAAGTTATCTGCCCCAGGGGTAACTAATGTGAGTGTGTTATGGCAGGGGGTTGGGACCGCCGAGAAAGATTACGGAGGAAGGATCGACACAAGTATAGTGGTGTAGAGCTCACCCCGCTCTCATCAATGTATATGGTCAAAAAAGAAAAAAAGAAAAAAGTAAAGGTCAGTAGAACACGATACACGTCGACTTCAACCCAAATGACCAGCAGCCAACGTGTTTTGTGTCCTGACTCCAATTCTCCAGGACAACTTCCCTCTGACAACCCACACACCCATGGTCCATCTCTGACTCGGGGCAAGAAGAATACAAAAACAGCCCCTCCTGTTGTCATGCATAACCGAAAAAATACAAATAAAAAAATCATAACACAAACAAAACCACGTAGAAAGCCCAACTAGACCAGTTCTGCACATTTTTCCTGCAGAAACATAAATATTCAGTTTGTTTTCTATTTAAACCAAAGGACTGAGTTGAAAGTCATTTATTTTCTGCTTAGGAACAGAAAATCAGAAAGCAGCTTATCAGCCTCATTTTTCATATACAGTATGTGTTCAGCAGCTCTCAAACACATATTTCTTATTTCCCTCAGTAGCTGGAATAAAAGAACTAACCTCGTTTTCTTTACTGAATAGAGATATATGACTGCACAGACAGAGCCAGAACTTAATTCCTCTGTTATAAAAACACATGCACAAGCCAGCTCAACCTCTCTCTCTCTCTCTCTCTCTCTCTCTCTCTCTCTCTCTCTCTCTCTCTCTCTCTCTCTCTCTTTCTTCCTCTCTATCTCTCTTTTTAAACAAGCAGTTCAAACAGAGAGTTGGCTAACTCTGAATAAAGCCCGTTACAGCTCTACATGCTTGCAATAAAAGGAAGTTGACAAAATCCCAGCATGCTGTCTCTTACCTTTCATAGCTGAAATCACAAAATACATCATTAAGCTCGGCAGTCCATAGGCACCTGATTTGGCGAGTGCTAGCACGAGCCCTCCACTGCTGTTTCAGCAGCAGCTGGCCAGCATAGCTATGCCGCTCAGCTGCGCTTGCATGACACCACCAGAATCCATGTGACTCTGACATCAGTGCTCCCTCACCCCAGGCACTGCCCCTGGATTTTGATTGGCAGAGGAGACAGCCAATGAGAAGGGTGGGGGAGGAGGAAGGGGTTTGGCTCTTTTCCTGCAGGCTGCAGTGAATGTGACTGATGGGACAGTTGAGGGGGGTTTGTGGGGGCTGTCACTATCTCTTACGCTTTATTGCAAACAAGAGGGAGTCATAACAGTAGCACAAAACCAAACAAGTTTTCTTTTGATGTACCTTCAGACAGTTTGATAAGGCAACTGAAAAATGTTTAGATGAATTTAAAAAATGAATCATGTAGAAAGGTGGAATGAGTACAGATTTGTTTTTCTTCAGTAAAGGTACTTTACTGAAGAAATAATTAATTTAAGTACTAGTAGAAGTACTGAGAAATATTATGACTCAAGAAAGAGTAAATAATTCGTTTTCCATTTTTAGAACACAAAGATTTTTGTTCTTGAAAGAAATTGATGTTTCATTCATCAAGGATGCATTACATTTATCAAAAATAATGGCTAAATTATTAAATGCAATTAATTATTACAGTTTTAAATTATTTTTTAAGTGGTATTTATTCCATTTTTTCTCACCCATGATGGCAAACATATACTGTGTCACTACTTCCTTACAAAATTATTCTAAAGTGCTAATTTGGTACTCAAGAAAATGTTCTTGTTATTAGAACAATTGAAAAAGTTTGTACTACCATGCGGAAGTCACAATACAGTGGCTTTTGTCCAATGCCAATACAGAGGTATTGAGTTCTTATAAGTTACTTTACACTTGAAAGTGAAATTTTGTTTTTAAAACTACATTTCTCCTGAAATTCTATTTTCTTCTAAAGTCTATTGTTTTAGAGAGATGAAGGCTATTCCATGCATTACTATTTTGAAAAAATAACCTCTAACCAAGATAGAGAGGGAAGTGGATGGATAGAGGCACAACAATAAGACATGTATCAGACTTCTCACAGGTCCTAAACTAGCAGCTTCTTAATGCCAAAGACCTGCATTGCTGCAAGATAAATCTTGGACAAACAGACTTTTTAAGAATACAACATTTATTTAAATAGAAGTAGCCATGTGTAACAATCGAAATGTCTCTAAATCATCTCCAAACTATATAATGGGCATTGTGACTAAAACACAATCCTATTTCAGGTTTATTCTCATTCACGAATTTGTACTCATTCTATACAAAACTAATAATAGTTTTAATAATAGAAATGTATCCTCTATGATATTGCAGCAATTATCCAGATATGGAATGAGATTATTAAGCAAACTGTTATCAACTGAATAAAATAAGGCAAAAAAACAAAACATTTCACACAGTGTTTAGTGAGAGATATGATTCAATCATAATAATAATCAAGTAATAATAAAGTCTTAATTAACATTTTGGTTATTTAACATATTGAAATATTATTATTAAGTAAATTGTAGCATTTGTTTACGTTATGTTTTGTGATTCCTCGTACTTTCTTTATATAACATCCATCCCTTGCGTACTTTTGGCCTCAGACAGAAGCTTATCAGACAGATAAACAGCAACACAAGGCAGTGAAGTACAGTACAGCACTGTGAGTGAGTGTTACCCGCTAGGACAGTTTATTTTGAACAAGAGTGGTGAACGGCTACTGAATTTAACACGGAGTACAATACCGAACTGATGCGGATCGACAGAAGCGGAGAGCTCGTCTGCGCTCGCGAAGGTGCGAGGAACCGGATGGCGGGGGAAAAAATAATGTTCAGTAAAAAGTAAAAAGAAGATCACAATGTATGTAATTCTAACAATATCGGATATTATAAATAAAACATGGAAACTCATTGCGTGGGTATTTTTGCCCCCATATTTTGATATTTTGTGTCAGTTTCGGTGGCATTTTTTCCCAGAGTCCTGTTAATTTCCAACACTATTCGCATTATATCTTTCTAAGGTGTATAAAAAGTTTGTTTTAAACATATATAAGCAAGTAAACAAGATATCCCTACATACATATCAAAGAGTGTGTTAATGTTTGACAGTTAAAACAGTGACTACATTAAAAACAAGTGAAGTTTGATTAGTGGTTAAACGTGTTCAGACCATTCCCTCGTACCTGAATGAACGGCTGCTTTCCAGAATATAATGAAATATGCAGAAAATCACAGTATTACATTTCTTGTATAGTGACAGGGCAGAAAGTCTTGGAGAAGCTGGAGGAGAGAGGACACCGGCGGCAGTTTATGAAAGCTGCTGTGCTCATGATCCTGTGCCATGTGGGCTTCCGTCATGCCACGCACAGTACGTTTTAGTTTATATAAAGATTTAGCGCTTATACACTCACCTAAAGGATTATTAGGAACACCATACTAATACTGTGTTTGACCCCCTTTCGCCTTCAGAACTGCCTTAATTCTACGTGGCATTGATTCAACAAGGTGCTGAAAGCATTCTTTAGAAATGTTGGCCCATATTGATAGGATAGCATCTTGCAGTTGATGGAGATTTGTGGGATGCACATCCAGGGCACGAAGCTCCCGTTCCACCACATCCCAAAGATGCTCTATTGGGTTGAGATCTGGTGACTGTGGGGGCCATTTTAGTACAGTGAACTCATTGTCATGTTCAAGAAACCAATTTGAAATGATTTGAGCTTTGTGACATGGTGCATTATCCTGCTGGAAGTAGCCATCAGAGGATGGATACATGGTGGCCATAAAGGGATGGACATGGTCAGAAACAATGCTCAGGTAGGCCGTGGCATTTAAACGATGAACAATTGGCACTAAGGGGCCTAAAGTGTGCCAAGAAAACATCCCCCACACCATTACACCACCACCAGCCTGCACAGTGGTAACAAGGCATGATGGATCCATGTTCTCATTCTGTTTACGCCAAATTCTGACTCTACCATCTGAATGTCTCAACAGAAATCGAGACTCATCAGAACAGGCAACATTTTTCCAGTCTTCAACTGTCCAATTTTGGTGAGCTCTTGCAAATTGTAGCTTCTTTTTCCTATTTGTAGTGGAGATGAGTGGTACCCGGTGGGGTCTTCTGCTGTTGTAGCCCATCCGCCTCAAGGTTGTGTGTGTTGTGGCTTCACAAATGCTTTGCTGCATACCTCGGTTGTAACGAGTGGTTATTTCAGTCAAAGTTGCTCTTCTATCAGCTTGAATCAGTCAGCCCATTCTCCTCTGACCTCTAGCATCAACAAGGCATTTTCGCCCACAGGACTGCCGCATACTGGATGTTTTTCCCTTTTCACACCATTCTTTGTAAACCCTAGAAATGGTTGTGCGTGAAAATCCCAGTAACTGAGCAGATTGTGAAATACTCAGACCGGCCCGTCTGGCACCAACAACCATGCCACGCTCAAAATTGCTTAAATCACCTTTCTTTCCCATTCTGACATTCAGTTTGGAGTTCAGGAGATTGTCTTGACCAGGACCACACCCCTAAATGCATTGAAGCAACTGCCATGTGATTGGTTGATTAGATAATAGCATTAATGAGAAATTGAACAGGTGTTCCTAATAATCCTTTAGGTGAGTGTAAATTGCTGATTTCTTCTTCCCAAAAAACTCCCCAAAATTTCAGAAATATTATGTCATTTTTTTGTACTTTGTTACTGTGTTGAAAAATAACTGTAACAAAGTTGAATACTTAATTCTTTATCAACTTCAGTATAATCACTGGCCTTTTCTGCACATTGTGGTGCCATTTTGTGGTCTGTTCTGCATAACGCGGCGGCTCATTTTAGCTTATTTAGCCCGTTTCGCGGCCGACCCACCTCCTCCTCGGTTCTTCCGATGGCCAGTCCAGCCCTGTATATGACAAAGGCTGTATATACTGAAAAGGCAAGTTCTGCCCCTGATTTATATGCATATACATATGCATATACTTATGCTTTTGTCAATTAATTAATTCATTGTATATATGTATACAAAATGTCTTGTCTCATCTTGGCACATCTCTCTTTTCCTATGTGCTCATATTAGATGGGTCGGTGAGACTGCAAGCAACTCCAGATGTTTCAGAGAGAGAGAGAGAGAGAGAGAGAGAGAGAGAGAGAGAGAGATGCTCCTCTGACCTCCCTTCAGGAGGCTGGTATCATCCTTTCCTCATTCACCCCTCTCTGTTCTGCCTGCTGTGAAAGGAGTTCACACTGGCTGGCCTGGCAGCTGAGCAGCACGAGATAGTAGGACTGAGAGGGACTCATACTGATCCCTCCACCACACAGTGACTGTCTGATTAGTTTCACTATCTCGCCATCCTTTTCATTTTCTATCCAGCGCTCTGTCAGAGACCCCATCCCTCCCTCTTCCCCCCTCAAGACCCCCCCCCCCCCCTAGACTAACTTGAATCTGAGATAGCAATATTTCAGCCCTCAAGTTCAAATCTTATTATTGAATTATTATTTTCTTACTAAAATATATGCGACTCTTGGTTATGAGAATGTGAATAAAACGTTTATTTAAATTATTCTCCAGCACCATGGTAATGGTTATTATACATTGACTGATATAAGTTGGTATTAGCCAGCACTGTCAATACAGTTGACATGAAACTGCATTCACAACCCATTTTACTTTAATAATGTTACATATTTCTGAGAGATTGGATGATGAAATGTTGATGATATTATGAATTAACTATTTAGCACAGCCTAGCAAAAAATTCATTTCAGAGACAGAGCAAGTTATTACATTTTGACAAAAGAGTACAAAGACAATGTTTTTTTATATTTAAAAATAATATGCACTGATGAATTGTGCCGAATGAGACCAGGAATGTGTATTGAGAAAGTAAATGGGGTCAATTTTGATTTCATGTAAAAAAAAGAAGAGAAATGTCCATATAGTTTTTATTTATTATCAGTACCTATGGTAATTTGATGGAAACTATAGTTCTCTATCTGTCACTCACTCAGCGTTGTGTCGAAGTAGTGACTCTACGGGTTACTCTTGAGAACCCGAGACACCTCTGATCTTTGATAAAAGGGCAATGGGAATTGGTGAATGGTATTTTCATGCCCCTCCCCCAGACATATGGGTATAAAGGTGGGGGATGTGAATACCGCTCATTCAGATTTTCTCATCGGAGCCGAATGGTCGATGGTTCAAACTGAGCAAGTGATTTCCATCCCTCACCTCTGCTGGATCTTTACGCTGCATTAAAACGGCTTTTTCCCCTCTCTGCATGGGTGCACTGCAGAGATCACCCCTTGGTGCTTCAGCAGATCTTCTGATTATATTCTAAAAGAGTATATTCTAAAAGAGCGGCATGCATCGGAACATCTTTTTCAAGATGTGTCTTTCTAAAGATGCCCTTCCGATTGTGTGTTATTCCTGGTTGCAGTCGATATCTCTCACCTTCCGATGGCAACAATCGCTGTCTTTCGTGCCTGGGCACTGCCCATTGCGAGAAATCCTTTGTGAATGCATCATGTTCTCATTGCGAGGCCATGACCATGGCAACATTGCAGTTGAGGCTCGCTTTCGTAAGAAAGCAAACCACCCCAGCGGCTTTCTGCCTCGGTCCTTCTACCTCTGTGTATGAGACCAGCGCGGCGTGTACTGGGAGCTCTGAAGGCCAGAGCCTACAGTGCCGCCAGACAAGCCGCCTCTGCCCTGAATGCCATGGCTCTCCTGCAAGTGCACCAAGCCAAGGAGCTGAAAGAACCACACAAGGGTATTTCCGCTCCGGGATTGATGCAGGAGCTGCGCTCGGCGACTAACCTTGCCCTCCATGCAACGAAGGTCAAGGCGCGGTCTCTCGTGCGGACAATGTCCACTTTGTTGGTCCAGGAGCGCCATCTGTGGCTTAACCTGATTGAGGAAGCAGACGCCACCCATCTCACAGCTGACCGCTAAGAAGAAAACTTCTAAACGTCCCTGAGACAGGTGACCCAGGGATGCGAGGATCCACTACCTTGGAGCTGGTAAGCAGACCACTCCATCCCCGGAGGAGGGCTGGGAGGAGAATCTTTTGTTTCCTTTTCATTTTGTTTGCTGCATGTTCCAGTAGCTGCAGCACACAAACATTCAACATAAGAGCAGTTTCCTCAGTCCCTGGGTCACATAATCGGTGTGTTCGGCTGTCACCCCTACCACCGTCTTCTATTTCTCTTTGGCAGGTCCAGCACTCTGACGGTAGTTTCCCCACCCCTGCGCACCAAGCTGTAGCACAAACATACTCAAATCTGGATGAAACAATTCCTCCCCCCTCCTCAACCGATCCACCAGTGAGTATCAGGAGTCAGGTAAGTGCTTCGATGTCTCTCGACTCAGCACTACCACAGGGCTCAAACTCTGTCAATGTGGATCCCTGTCTCCACCCGCCGCGAGGCCCCACCCTCTGGTACGTCCGAAAAGGCTGTGGGTCGCGGCCAATCTTGGACTTACGAGTTCTGAACTGGGCTTTACACAGACTACCGTTCATGATGCTGATGCTAAGGCGCATTCTAGTGTGCGTCTGGCATCAAGAGGGTCGGGGGTACCAGTACAAAGTCCTCCATTTTGGCCTGTCCTTGTCCCCTCGCATCTTCACAAAGGTCGCAGAGGATGCCCTTGACACCCGTTAAGGGAAGTTCTCAACTACCTCGACGATTGGCTAATCTTAGCTCACTCTCCAGATGTGTTGTGTGCACACAGGGACCTGGTGCTCACGCACCTCAGCCGGCTAGGGCTTTGGGACGACTGGGAAAAGAGCAAGCTGCTCCCGGTTCAGAGCATCTCTTTTCTCGGTTTGGAGTTGAATTCAACTTGAAGTCTTGATGACGGAATGCCTCACGACACTAATCGGTGCTGACCTGTTTAAAGGCATTCAAACAGAAGACCGTGGTCCCACTGAAAATATTTCAGAGGCTCCTGGGGCATATGGCATCCTTGGCGGTGGCCAGACCACTTGGGTTTATGCATATGAGACCGCTTCAGCACTGGCTCCGGACTCAAATCCCGAGATGGGCATGGTGCCTCGGGACATATCGTGTGGCCATCACGCCAATCTATCGCAGCCTTTTTTCTACGGGCAGGGGTTCCCCTAGAATAAGTGTCCAGGCGCATTGTGGTTACAACCAATGCCTCAAAGATGGGCTGGGACACTTTATGCAACGGGCACACGGCCGCCGGGCCCTGGACGGGCCCACGGCTACATTGGCACATCAACTGCCTTGAGTTGTTGGCAATACTGCTTGCCCTGCGGAGGTTCCGGTCATTGATCCAGGGCAAGCATGTGTTGGTTCGAACAGATAACACAGCGACAGTAGCACATATCAAACGCCAAGGTGGGCTATGCACCCCTTGCATGTCAAAACTCGCCAGCCGTCTCCTCCTATGGAGTCAGCAGCACCTCAAGTCGCTGTGAGCCACTCACATCCCGGGTGACCTCAACACCACGGCAGACATGCTGTCACGACAGAACACCCGCAAAGGATAGTGGAGACTCCACCATCAGGTGTTTCAGCTAATCTGATTCGATACGGGCAGGCGGAGGTAGACCTGTTTGCCTCCCCGGAATCCTCCCATTGCCCACTCTGGTATGCCTTTGATCGAGGCTCCCCTCAGTATAGACACGTTGGCACAAAGCTGGCCACATGGGCTATGCAAGTATGCGTTCCACCAGTGTTGCACAGACCCTGTGCAAGGTCAGGGAGTACGAGGAGCATTTCGCCCTAGTGGCTCCCTACTGGCCCACCCAGACTTGGTTCTCGGACCTCACGCTCCTCGCGTCATCCCCTCCCTGGCAAATTCCCCTGAGGAAGGACCTTCTTTCTCAGTGACAGGGCACCATCTGGCACCCGTGACCAGACCTCCGGAACCTCCACGTCTGGCGCCTGGAAAGGACGCGGAAGACCTCAGTGGCCTACCACCATCACTCAGGCTAGGGCCCCCTCTGTATGCCTTGAAGTGGTGTTTGTTCACTAAGTGGTGTTCTTCCTGACACGAAGACCGCCATAGATGCGCAGTCGGCTAAGTGCTTTCCTTTCTGCAGGAGAGGTTTGAAGGATGGCTGTCCCCCTCCACCTTGAAGGTGTACGTAGCTGCCATAGCTGCACACCAGGATACAGTGGACGGCGAGTCCTTAGGGAAGCACAACCTGATTATCAGGTTCCTGAGAGGCACTAGGAGGTTGAATCCCTCCAGGCCACACCTCGTTCCCTCATGGGACCTCTCTGTAGTCCTGCAAGGCCTGCAAGGGACTCCCTTTGAGCCCTTAGAGTCAGTAGAGCTTAAGGCACTCTCCTTAAAGACTGTCTTCCAGACGGTGCTCACCTCCATCAAGAGGGTTGGAGACCTGCAAGCGTTCTCTGTCAGCGAAACGTGCCTGGAGTTCAGTCCAGGCTATTCTCACATGATCCTGGGACCCCGACCGGGCTATGTGCCCAAGGTTCCCACGGCCCCTTTCAAGGAACAAGTGGTGAACCTGCAAGCCCCGTACTGGGACAGGTGCTCCGCATGTGCTGGTTCCCCATAGACAACCCGCAAGAGGTCGCAAGGATGTATATTCATCTGAAAAATGTTTCCCTGCTGACAAAATGCATCTTCCTTGGGCAGAGGCCCCTCTGCCCCAGTCTCCATGCTCGTAGAGCCTCCTGCTCTATTGTGTAGGACCTACCATGCGACTTCTCCACATGACATACTTCCGATTAGACTTGGCAAGACCATGTGACATATTTCCATTTAATACCCCCCGGGCGGGGTGTGGACTCCGCGGTGTATACCCCCCCCCCCCCGACGTGGACACTGGCGTCCCTGTCGGTTAGTGAATTTGCTCTTTTTATGGGGAGGAAAAGATAAAAAGAGAGAAAAGAGACACAAATAGGGCTCTATCTATCCTATCCTTTGGGATGTTCGACACTCATACTAGCGTCAGGGGAGGTTACGTACTGGCCCGGTGCGCTGGCTATGTAGGGGACACCTAGTGTCACTAAATAAACACAACGTCGAGTGAGTGACAGATAGGAACATCCTGGTTACTTCCGCAACCTCCGTTCCCAGATGGAGGGAATGAGACGTTGTGTCCCTCCTGGCACAATGCTGAACTACCTGCTGAAATGGCCAGGACCTTATTCTCGGCTCCTCAGCACAAAACCTGTGAGCATATGCACGTTCCCTTCCTTTATACCCGTATGTCCGGGGGAGGGGCATGCAAATACCACTCGTCAATTCCCATTGGCCTTTTATCAAAGATCAGAAGTGTCTCGGGCTCTCAAGAGTGACCCATAGTGTCACTACATCAACGAAACTTCTCGTTCCCTCAGGGAACGGTAACGGAAGTAACCAGGACGTTATCATGGTAGATTTTTTTGTCATTTTAGTCAATATGTGCCATTTCCCCCAAAAAATCACTGTTTACCTGGATGGCTGTGATTGCAATGCAAATTTAACACTAAACAAGCAGGAATAACTGCGGCGTGAATCCCCTGAATAATAATAAAACAAAAAAAATACACTCCACATCTGATGTCATAAATCTCCAAAATTAGCGTCTGATCACGACCTCTTGCATGATCCATTAGAGGCAGTGGAAATAAACTAACTCATGTTGTCAACACTAATCTATCAACGGTCTTCGCTTAATAAGAAAAATATAATTTCCCCACCATGATTATCAAATGAGTTGTATCACAGCTGAAAATAAGCCATTGTAAAGTTGCATTTGCAGCCGTGGAGGTAGTTTAGCTCAAGTCACGCTGTGGCGTTAGCGTTATTGTTACCGGTGGGCTGTTTTGCCTCAATTAAGTTACTGTGCTTTTGATCGCGTGGTGCTTGCATTCTTTGGATGAGTCAGTCCGAGTGCAGCTTGCGGTAAGGTTAAACTGCCATGCTCTGTTGTGATACTGCAGTCGGTAGGTAAGCAAAAGTTCTGTGGTTAGAGCAGGAGGTTGCAGACTGCTGAAAGAAAAGTTTTCAGAAAACAGCGTGCTGTAGCCTCTGGGCAGTGCAGTTCAGCAGCGCACATTTGTACTTGGAGCAGAAAAGAATTAAACGCAGCGTGTTTTTCATCTTCCAAAACTTTCACATCTGATTAAGATAACCCTAGCTTAGACTGCACGTGAGTAGACAGTAATGGTGAAATAAGATCTGTGGATTCAAGGCAGAGAGTTGCAGTTGAAAAGGAGGGTTAAAGGTTTTTCTTATGGAGTTGACATAGTGTGTGTGCACATGCTCTATACTACTGTTTGTCTCTTACAAAGATTGAATGTTGGTATAATTTCTAAACTTTGCACGCACACCGCTTATACCATTACTATGCCACTGGTTATATAGTTAATACTAATGAGTAAATCAGAAAACAATAGCGAATGCCATAGCTAGCGATGGGACTGAGCTGGGACTTGGCGATATGATACTGTAGTATTGTAATGATATCTGAGCTGTGATATGATAATATTGCTAATATTGCAACTTTTTAAGGTGTTTTTTTACATAAGGAGTGCTGAACTTCCTGCTTCATTGCAGAATCATACACATAGCATTGAGTGCAGGTACAGCAGTGTAAAAAACAAACAAAAAAACAAAAAACAAACATAACAAATAACATTAAAGACTTACTGTATATTCTTAGCTCGTTCCCGAGTATACATTTTGGTAGAATATGCAATCTAAATAATATTCATATAATATGAATAATTGAGTTCATTCAATGATATGAATGTTTGTTGACCTAATGCCGCAGTATGTTTTGTCTTTTCACACAATTGCTCTGATTGGTGCTCAATCTCTTTTTTCTTGGCATTGAGATACAGATACAGTATTGTGAACATTCTACACTTTCAAAGTATCAACTTTTGATTGCAAACCCATATGGACATGTTCGGTGTATGCACACTTTCAACTGCTTTGATGCTTTTCAGTCCATTTAAAAGCAAAAAATGTACAGTACTCGAGTGACGCAAATTTTGTCATGCGTGTACTATTAATTTTTCTAGTCCCAGAGCGTGTGACATACTGTAGTGGCACATGGAAAACAGAAGTATACTTTGGCACTTACTCTCTACAAATGACAGCATTACTCAAGAATTGAGTGCTAGAGCATGTCAGGTTTCACTCTGCGATTTCCTAGTGTGTCCCCAAACAGTCACTGGAGAGTTCAACATCTCCGAAGTGTCAAAAATCAAACTGTGAAGAACTGCAACAATCATCGGAGGAATTAATTGGTGTTAATAACACCAGCTGCCACCAGACAAGCCTCATCCTTTCTGCTCTGTGCCATGAAATGCATTTCCCGCCCTTCTATGAGGGCTTTCCTGCCCTTGATCAAACCTGTAAAGTGCAGTAGAAGATATAATCTCTTCTCAGTGATAATTTATTGAATGACTTTATTGTAAGCAGAGATGGTTTATCATATTTTGCAGTGAAGCACATATTCCTGGACCAACATCATTGTTGGTCCCAATAACATGTTGTTCCTCAACTTTGTTGTATGCCTTTTAAATGACCATGTTTTGCCTCTTGCATATGATTCTCAACAAGTTGTTCTAATATATCCAATCTTGAACCAGCATTGGTGTATCCCTTCCTAGCGAGGACCGAAGGTATGCCCTGCTTCCATGTCTGTCTTCGTATAAACACTACACCACCTCCTGATTAATTCAAGCAAATTAATTTATTGTAAACAACCCCTGTGGGATGGAATTCAATTGAGAGGGGACGCAGAGCATCCACTGGTGCCCCCGAGGAGCCAGGCGGAGGACTGCAGCCGATAATGGGCTCATTAGCAGTCTGTCAGTAGCCATCCCACGCACGGCAGAGCGAAAAACAGCTGATTCTAGCCTCTTTAACTCTTGTATCTCTGAAAAACTGAAACCGCAGCTCCGAGCTCATTTCGTCTATAGAAACTTTTAGCCCATTGAACGATATTTAAGACAATGTGAAATCGAAATTGTCCCTTTTTTCCTTCTTATTAAATGGTTCAGGCCTTATTTAGCATAAATGATCTGTGCATGTGTCACATTATGGAAGTTAGATACATATGGTGTTTTGTGTTGTCCTAAACACTACGGTAATGCCTTAATGCACCCTGAAAAGACTACACTATATTGTTACACTTTGAGTTAACTTATACCAAAAGTATCCTGGAATGTACTATGAATTATGTTACTCAACAAAGAAACTTTTTATTACAGCATCTTTGTGTACTAAAGTCACCTTAACTTTGTTTCAAAGTTCACTGTATGTTCCTCTAAACCCAGAGAAAAAGAGGAGGAAAACTTCACAGAGAGAGATGCCACATATATGAAATGAGGGTTACCCTAGAGATCACTAGATGGAAATAATATCAGTCTATCTACAACATACCTACAACAACATGATCACCGAATCCAGTGCAACTGCTTTTTCTTGAGTAATCCAAGAGTTTCCTGCCACAGACCACCCTGACTGGAGACAGGACAGATATATCACAGAAAAGTGCCAATTTTTTCAGTAATTCACAGAGGGAATGTGGCAGCCAGTTTATGTCAGCTTCAAACCATTACTGAATTAACAAGTCCCCTCTAAATACACACGCAAAAACCTCAATATGGATCAGTTTAATATATACACCGAAGAGTGTGGGGGCACAATATCAAACCGTAAGCGCACAAGCCTGTATAAAACAATCATAAACCAATTTAGAGCCATTCCAGGCAATTTCCTGTGGCTTCCATCTGAGAAGAGGACTTCAATAAATCACTCCGACAACAAGGGGAATATCTATTTCCAGGATAAACAGACATGTCTATTGGGCTTCGTTTCTTTGAAAGAGAGGGAGACGTTGCAGAGGGAGTTCAAATAAGAGAAACGGTGGAAGATTCAGGATTTTGAAAGAAAAAAAAAAAAAACATGACGGTAAGTAAATTTTGGCATGATTTCATTTTTTGGTGAACTATCCCTTTAAGCAACCCTATTCGGAAGTATTTCAATCCAGCATTGAAGCTTGCCACTCAAGGGAAGTGTTTAATTTCAGATTTGGTCAAAGGAGAGCTCTGGCTGATCGGTTCCTCATCCAGAATACAGACACTTACAAGACTGGACGACTGAAAATAAATGTTAAACCCAACATTAAAGGTCATGTCTAGATGGAAAAACATGCTCTATAAAACTCTAATGGTGCATGAATGTCGCACATGAATCTTGCTAGACTTTTCGCAGGAAGGATCCCATTTACACGACCAATATTAATACACATGTAACTGCTCCCTATTTGATGTCAAACCTGATGTGGCATCGCTAACTGTGAACTACTGTATTTGTATTGAGAACTACAGCTGAGGCCAAGATTATCAGTAAATAATGACTTAAATTTTAGGCTGTTCCTCACATAAAACTATACTATGGCTTCAGAAAACGTATTAATATAGCACACAAATCCTATGGACTACTTTTAAGGTGCTCCATTTGTGTTCCATGGGAAAATAACAACATGCAGGTTTGTAACAACACAAGGGTGACTAAACGATGACACAATTTTTATGTTTGGGTGAACTATATCACTATGAAACTAGAAATAGCATAATATATGGTCTCTGACTAAGAAACCTTTGCTTTTCCAAAAACTGTCATCTGTTAAACTGTAATTGTGCTTTAAGCAAAGATTAATAATCAACAAAATCAAAGGAGCCAAGTCACCAGACGTAATGTCTCGCGCAAATACAAACAGACTTGCCAAGAACAAAACACAGGGACCAGAGACAGAGAGCCCTGTTTGACTTGTTACTCAAACAAATCTCCAATCCTCCTCTACACGGAGAGAGTGTTTACCTCAAATTAAATTTGAGCCCTTCCAGGTATTAATAATATGGAGACATTTGGCAGTAAACAATTTGATAAGCATTAAACTCCCCTTGTGCTCGGTCTAATTGAAAACATCAGATGGCCCCAAGCGGCTGTTTGCTCGCTGATGCTGTCGATGTTGTCGTTGCTTGGTTAGTTTTATTAGAGCAGGGATGTCAAACCAATTTCTTTGTCTTTGGGCATTTTCTCATGTTGGCGATGTGACTGAAAGAGACAAACAAATAAATGTGTTTATGAGATTAATTGGAGAGAGGTGGAGAGAGGAAAGATTTGCAGCCAAGGTGAGTTGCAAATCGCTTATAGCAAGGACACACACACACACACACACACACACACACACACACACACACACACACACAGGACCAGATTGAAAATACTCAAAAAATGAGAAAACGAGCCTCAGGTGCAAGATCCTATTTGAGATCATATCAACCAATAGATTTAATTAAGCGGTGGATTTATGCTTCAGTACAGTAAATGTACTGCTTTAAAATGTTCTCATTATTTACTCACCCTCATGTCTTTCGAAACTCATATGACTTATAATTTCCCACACATCAAAAGGGGTAATTAGGGCAGTCACAATTATACAATTTAGCTAACGATTCATTGTCAAACAAATAATTGCCATTAATGATTTAATTGTCTGTTTTAGGGTTTATCATGTTTATGATGATTTACTGTCATCCAAACTGGCATACTTGTTGAATGCCACTTTAGTCAAGAACCCATTTCTTTCCATAAGAGCAAAATTTTGGACACAAGTATATACTGTATATATATACAGTATATACTATATAGTATATACTATATATGTGTGTGTGTGTGTGTGTGTGTCTGTGTGTGTGTCTGTGTGTGTGTGTGTGTGTGACGATCTCATCAAGGCCAGAAGTGGAGGATCCATCCATAAGCCTTTAGAAAAGAGTTGGAGAGAAGGAGACACAGAAGACAAAGAGAAGAAGGAAGGGGAATATATCACCATGTACCAAGGTCTGAACCAGGGCCAGGGAGAGATGCTCAGCATTCTAATGATCTTCCTCCCTGCGAAGCCATATACAACCTCTCTCAGAAAAAGAAAGCAGAGGTGATTGGGAGGGGAACCTCGCCAGCTTCTCTACAGGAAGTGGGGCAGGTGATTTTAGGTGTGATAATTATGGTCATAACTAGGCATGAGGGATAGGTAATGGCCCTTCTTATCCTTCATGTGGAGCGTCGACATCCGTGGCAACTGTGGCAAAGAGCATGATTATGTTCTTTCTTCGTGTACTGCTCTGACTGCTGTATGAACCGCAACGACTGTTGAAAAGGGCAGCGGGGGAGCATGGCCTTTTGAGGTAAGAAGTTAACGAATGAACTTCATTATTGAGGAACATACCGGGGAGACCCCCTGGAGCATGTGATGTATAACCTTGTGTCACAGAAACACGCAATGCCCTCCCCAGCGCACACACTCGCTCCTACACATCCTCAATTCCAAAGACTATATCAATGCTGATAAAAGGGATGGGTGAATGAAGAGAAATTTACTTAAGAAAGGTTGAACATTCAGTGTTTATGTAAGAAAATAGCAGCTGTACATAATGAGAAAATTGAAAAAAAATGTTTACTGTTAAAATAATTTCTCCTATCCCGACTTAATATATATAGAGCTATAATTAAGCCATTTCTAGGTTGATTCCCACAAAAACTGTAAACAATGTGGCTCTATGGCAATGTGGCTCTATCTTTACATTCTGTTTTATTTGTGTATCAAGACCAAGCTAACATAGCAACATTGGCTCAACTAATGGTGTGAGTTTGGGGCGTGACTTTCTGTCTGTATCATTATTTAAGCAATTCTGTTTGGTAATGTTAGTGACACAGTTATTACACACTTCACCTTTAAGATGCTGTGGAGAAGAAAAAAAAAAGTTGGAATGGGATGGGATGGGATAACAATAAAAAGGTTTTCCTAATATGGTACATAAAAAAGACAAACACAAAAAAATAGCAGAAAATGGAATAAAAAGGTGAAATTCAAGAACAGCTTTTAATGAAGGGATTTGTGACAATAAAAAGTTTTCTAAAAACTTTTGTGTGTAAAACATATAAGAAGAGAAACACAAGAAAATGGGAGCGGAGCAAAACAGAAAAAAAAATGGAATGCTTGAAAATGGCAGCAAATGAAAAAGCTGTAAAACCAAAAACAACTTTAAAAGAAGCAATGGGTTAACAATAAAAAGTTTACTTATGATCAAGAAAATGGAAGCTGTACATAACAACTGAATACCAAAAACAACTCACAAAGAAGGTGCACGTAAACGATTAAAAGTTTCCTTACGATGGTGTGTGAAAAGTAAAAGAAGAGAAAAAGAAAATGGCAGCTGTACGTAACAAAAAAAAAAACTTTGAAAGAAGGAATGGGTAAACAAAAAAGTTTAGTTAAGAAGCCATTTTAAAAATAAAAGAGCGTTACAAAAGAAGTAGGCACCTACACATGAAAACTATTTAATTTCATTTCCTTTAAAAATGCATACATTGTTTTGCTACCATGAGAAAATAAAGTTCTTTGATGTGTGAAAGTACTTTCCAAGTTATAAGGTCAAAATGTTTTTCAACCACAACTGTTCCATGGAATGACTTGCTGCTGTTTACGAAGACTCATTTGTTTAAAGTCACAGGTGCATCACTGTACAACTTCAACCACATTGTTCTACCATGGACCGCAAAGACCCTCCACTTCTCTGAGTACAAACTGAACTCGTTTATTGGGATCTGCATTGTCTTTGGAAATTGCACCTTTCCCTCCAACTAAAACACCATTATAGTTATAAAAAACAGCATTGGGAGAGGCCTTCTCTTTAAAACTGAAGGAGTTCTTGAGGCTACAAAAATCCTTAATTTGGCCCAAAACAATCGACCATTTCTTTCTTTCTCTTTCTTTATGTTTTAAGCTTCTGGTCAGAGGGATTTCAGCTTTTCTGTTTTATTGTTGACTTATGAGGATGCCAGGGGTGTTTGGGAGCTATTTATCACAAGCCTGGCTCATCCTGTACCCTCACACATTAGTAATGTTCCCCACCGAGGAGTAGGCCTGTCACGGCTCTTCCCCCAGAACCTTTGAACAAGGTAGGTCATGGCGTGGCCTCACGCCTGCTCCACTTTTAGTCTTTCACGGCACCTTTAAGTTCGCCCAGGCCCGCTGCGGACAAAGCTGACCTATGGGTATTGTGAGTACAGAATGAGCAATACCCAGCATCCAGTGTTTAGAGTTCGGAAGTCCTCATCAGCTAAAAAAAAATATTTACACAAATTCTAATGCCAAGTTATTGTTTGAAAAAGTCTATATTCTATATTTAAAAGTACGCATTTCACAGGCACTTTTCATATAATGACTTAAAGGGTTAGTTCACCCAAAAATGAAAAAGATCCCATAATTTACTCACCCTCAAGCCATCCTAGGTGTATATGACATTCTTCTTTCAGCCAAACACAATCGGAATTACATAAAAAAAATGTCCTCACTCTTCCAAGCTTAATAATGGGAGTGAATGGTACCTTAGATTTTGAATCCCTAAAAAAGCACACCAATCCATCAAAAAAGTAATTCATACAGCTCTAGCGGGTAAATAAAGGCCTTCTGAAGCAAAGAGATGAGTTTTTGTAAGACAAAAACAAATTAGAAGACAACAACGAGGATTTTAAGAAAAATGTCAGATGATTTCGATATAAGAGAAGAGGAGATTGAGTTTTTTGCACAGCCCTATTTGTTTGAACTGGAGTACATTAACCAGGAAGATGAGAGATGGAGGAGGCTGCAGCAGCGGCAAAAACAAAAGAATCTGGTAGATGGAGAGTACGGGAGACGTAGTGCTCAGGCAGGAAATACAAGGTAATGCCAACAGAGGCTGAGAGGGTTTGCTGCCATGAATGGACGATTGGAATGACTGGATAGATGCATGAACACACAATTTTAAGACAAATCTACAGTATAGCTAGAACAAAAAGCCGTTTTCCTTTGCTGTAAACAACGAATGCTTCAGCATTCATCACTTCTCACCGAAGCTTACACTACGCCTACGTCATAAACCGGAACTCGACTCTCTCTTGAACGTGTGGACAAATGTTACTGGAAGCCAGTGATAAAGTTATAAATCTGGATATTTTTCTTACAAAAATACATCGCTTCACTTCAGAAGGCCTTAATTAACCCCCTGGAGTATTGATTACTTTTTTGATGGATGGATGTGCTTTTTTGGGCTTCAAAATCTAAGGTACCATTCACTCCCATTTTAAAGCTTGGAAGAGCCAGGATATTTTTTAATATAACTCTAATTGAGTTTGGCTTAGAAAAGAAAGTCATATACACCTAGGATGGTTTGAGGGTGAGTAAATTATGGGATAATTTTCCATTTTGGGTGAACTAACCCTTCAAGATCGTTCATACAGGAAGCATTCTTGTGTTCAACAACAGTTAGACACAGCGCACTGGAATGGAACAGAACACATGGGTCTCGAAATGCATTTTTCAAAAGTTGGACTTCTTTTACACAACTTGACACATCATCTTAAAAGCGCAGTGTTCAAGGCGCAAGCAATAACAAGTCAAGTAAGGTAAGTAAAGAACCAAAAAAGTAAAGAATTGTACAGACGAACCCAAAAACTAGTCTGTTGAGTGTAGTTGATTTTCTATATTTATATATATGGATTTTACAGACACAATTCACATAGCGACAAGGGGCTGTTCAAATAGAATACATTATTGCGTAAAAAAAAGAAAGAAGAAACAAAAAGACTGTGGAATGGAAGAGAATGTAGGGGTCTCAAGATGTATTTTTTATTCTTTTAAATTGACATGGTATCTAAAAAATGCAGGGTTAATGGCGCAAGTCGATAATAAAACGGTAAGACATGTCGGAATGTTCAAAGAGGTCTAAGCGCATGTTTACAAAGACCGAAAATGTTAAAATAGTGCAGACGAACAAAAGAACTAGTCTGTTTAGTCTGGTCTATTTTCTGTATTGAGATTTACACAATTTGCAGACACATTTTACATAGTGACTTAAAGGACATTCACAGAACGCATTCTGGCTTTCAAAAACTATTTGTGACAATGAAGAGGTCTTGAGATATGTTTTTAAAAGTTTGACTATTGACCTGACAAAAGCATCTTAAAAACACAGTGCTCATGGTGTGACGCAATGAAAAAACAGCAAAAGTGTTGCAATGGTCAAAGACTTCTGCCTTTAAATTAAATCACCAGTTAAAAAAAAAAAAAACACATCTTGTGTTATACCAGTTGAGCTACAGGTACACAGGAAACTAGACATGCATATTTTTTCACTGTTTTAATAATGTCATAAACACAAACTCAGTCACCATTAATATGGATGTTTATTGGAAAACACGAGAGGACAAAATATGTTTCTTAAACTCAGTGAACGAACCTCCATTGAGGAAAAATAAATAAAAAAAATACAAAAATCATCATCCAACCTTAAGAACACTTCTTATGGCTCATCCTCTGTTCAGATTTGTAATTTATATTTTGGTTTGGATGACAAATGCTGTTTGAAACCAAAACATGGGATTAAAGGATAAAGTTGCTGCATGTCAACCTTGATGCGGTAATCCAGTACATTATGGGGTAAACGTACATTTGTCTTAAGCACATAACTCCTCCAGAAGAGCAATCTCTCTGTGTTATTACAGTCTTAAAGCAACACAAAATGAGACACATTTCCTTCTGCAAATCAAACTTAAAATGTATGAAATGTACAGGTAAGAAATGTACTATTAAATAAATACTTTCGTGTTTTACTGTTTGCTATTTTCTAATGTGAATCCAATGCAATTACAATGAATGGGTAATGAGGCTTTCAATCTTCAAAAAGGATGCAAAAGTAACAATAAAGTATTATAAAAGAGGTCCACATGACAAAATTGCTCTCAAGTTTGTCTCACTGACTCAATGATCCAGTCGCAGTGATTAACAACTCACAGGTGGGGACGACTCCAAATAATGACTACAATTTCAGTGTGGTCCTCAGATGAAGCTATAACATGGCTTCAGAGGCCTTGAAATAAAGCTTGATACTATTCAGGTGTTTGTGTGCCCTTTCTGATTCTTTAAAGCTTTAGACCCTATTCATTGTAATTAAAAAACAACCAGTACAATTCTTAAAAGACATTAATACAGCCAAAACAACTATTACTATTAGTATTCAAGAATTTTAACATAAAAAATTATTGAGTTATATTTGACAGTTTGTACCCTTTAATGTGTTCGTCCAGAGTGTACGGCAGGGTGCGACTGATTTGAATTATGCAAGCAGAAATTAGAGAGGTGAGTTCTTTAATGACCATGTTGTGAAAAATGAGTTTGATCTTTGGAGTGAGTTCACCACATCATTAAGGAGTCTGCCACTTAATCAGAACGAATACAAAGGTGCTAAGTGTGCAGGTGGAGTCGCACTGACAAGACTTGATACATTAAAACACACTGTAAGACAGAGGAGAGCTGGTACAGGAGAAGGAGGAATGGAGAGAAAGAAAAAGTGAGAGGAAGAATCTGAAAAAGAACAAAACAGCAAGTTTTATTTCAGTTCAGCACACTCTCCTTCTCCTTCTGTATTAATGTCAACTTATGGTGCGTTCACATACTACGCAAAGAAAATTTTCGCCTTGCATTGCTAACGTGCGTTTGACCGCTGGATTATAAATGTGTATTACTCTTCCGGAAAAGGACATGAGGAGAGACTTCTATGACTTGGTTCATAGTTAAGTACAACCAAAAGCTGGAATCAAGTAGAAACGCATATTTTCAGAACATACCAGGTAGTCCTAGCGGCAAACTTCCTCGCTCACTTTGCTCTTTTTTTTGTTGCTTTTGCGACAACGCGTTACGCGAATTTCTCGCTCGAGTTGAAAAATTTCAACTCGTGCGAATACACGAATGAAACAATTTTGCGTGTTTGAGTCACGTCATTCGCTTCATTCGCACTGCCTGACACAAATTTGCGTCTATTCGCATCTTTGCATTGACTTTTGTATGTAATCACGCCGCACGAAACGCTCGCCAGCTCGCTCGCTAATGGTGAACACACCATTAGTCTCATAGAATGAACGTTACTCTAACTACATTTTTGCAAGCTGAAATTTACTTGACAAATTCTATGTTTAGTCACAGTTTTCTGGTGAAATGTATACTAAAGGAGCAACAACAACTGTGCATTTCATTCACATTCACACAAATCACGAATACAACGGCTGATTATGACAGAATTTTTTTAATATTATTTTTCGCTTTATTATTCACACACTGCTGTTATAATTTCGAAACACGTTTTCTTTAATGCATTTTTGAAAAACGATTAATTTTAAAGCTTGCATTACAGACTCACCTACATTTACACATTTATTGCGATGTCTTTAGCTTGCATGGTACATCACCTAATACAGCATTGGACTTTGTACTACACAGTTTGAGACCAGCCAATCACGCAAGCTGACATGTAAGACGAGAGTGTTATAGAAGCAACGCAAAATGACATGGTTTCTTCAGAAAATGTGCTTATTATTTGGTGTTGGTTTAGGGTAAGGGTGTCTGTTTTGTGTATACCTCTCATTTGATTTTAAATCACTATTGGCTAGATACATTTTAACTTGCTTATGCCAAGCAAGGTTTGAACATCAACCGTAACAAAATCAAACTGAAATTCACAGCTTTTTAATACTGCTGTGTACAAATTTGAAGGCTGTTTATTGGATCAATACAGGGAAACGTCATATTATGTGACTATGCATTACTTTACAGAGAGTTTACGACCTACTAGTTAAGTCTTGCCTTAAGAACAGGTGTTGCAACCAAATTAAGCACCAACTTAGTTACAAACAAACCTGTAGTTATTAAGCCCTTAGTGTGAACTTTATGTCCCAACTTACATGAGACCTTAAGCACAGCTGGTGCAACCCTACCCTGGTCTCTTCCAAAAAAAAAGTTTCATTGTGTTTTGGACACTAACAGAATGGTCATCCAATTATATTCTTTGGGAGTAGCATGTGAATGCACGGAATACAAATATTGTTAATATACAGCAGCAGAAAGCTTTTTTGAAAGAAATACAATGTCGGGTCAACTAAGAGTGTACGCTATTGTTTCACTCTATGGCTTCCCAGAAGCGACTCATAAAATGGCATTTATAACCCATTTTATTTATGTATACAGTGATGCATTTTTAGGGCTAAACTTGTATCCATTGGGAATTGATTGCTTGATGAAAAGTGGGCCATAACACAATGGACCCTGAATGCAACTTCACTAAAACAATGACTAGATAGCTGTTTGGCCACTGGATAACTTTATGCAATAGCATGAGATGTCTAGATTATATCAAAATTCAGAGGGAGAGCAAGTTATTACATTTAATGAAAGAATACTAAGACATTTTTCTTTGCTTTGGGATAATGCACACTGGTGAATCAACACAATAATACCAGGAATGTGAACTAAGAAAGTAAATAGTGTCAATTTAGAATTTGCGTTGACTTTAAACATCTTTTCTCCATTCTGTTTGACTGATCGAACACAAATGGCTCTATTCACTACAAGACAGCTTATGCAGTCTGCTCTGACTATAAAGTGGTTTTTCAATGGTTTCTAAAGTATCTCTAATTCAAAAGAATAATATCTCTGAAAATCATAGTCTTTTGCATGGTTTATTCAGCAAAATTACAACTGAATAATTTAGAAACAGAAGTTTTACATGACAATTATAGTTCACATTATTTTAGAAGAGCTAAACTGTCTCTGTACTTTTACAGTTATTGCCACTGTAAATCACATAATATGGATGTTTTGTGAATAGGCAGAATTTGGTGGAGGCTGACAAATGAGCATATGATCATTTTCTTTTTTTTTCTTAGATACTCAAGTTAGATTTTACAGGAAAACACTGATTGGAGGAATCAAACAGGCATAGGACATATGATATCTACTGTATGTCTGAGAATTTGAGCTGCATTTGCATGGGGCCTGGTGTGTGTTAGTCTCAGCCTAAAATGGCATGCCAATTTAATCTATTCACTGACCGCCTGGTCCTGTAAATATTGCAGAAAACTAGAAGGCACATTCTCGTTCTGACAAGCTCTAATATGTTTGGCTGACTTTATGCAACTCCCCAGAGTAAGGTCATATCAGTCCACTTGAAAGCAAAGTCATGTTTGCAAGGTATGTGGCTGATAAAATGAGCTCTTTTGCCAACAATCATTTGATTTACCAACGTTTGCCAGAATAATGGCTTCAAATCTTTGAAAGATACTCAGAGTTTTGTTTTCTATTTAATCTTAAGATAAAACTGCCCCTAAACAGCTATTTAAGATAAAACTGCCCCTAAACAGCACGCCAAAACAAAACAAACTGTGGTTGGTGGCTTTACGTGTCGGTCAGACGGTCTCTTCCCTCTACGTAGTCAATTCTGTATTTTAATGCTAATGGCATAGAAGATAAACACTTCAGCTTTAATTAATTAACTGAAAAAAACAATTTGAAATAAATCCTGTAAAATCCCTCAGTTGTGTGCTTGTGTTAAATTTATTTTAAATGCAATTCAGTAAATTCCTCTTCCTGTCGTTCCCATTCAAATTCCAACATGAGAATGAAAAGGGAACCAATTCTAAAATTCTGAATTTCGCCCAATCCTAGTCTTCGGTCTGTTTGTGTATGTGTGCTTAAACAAGTCTGTTCACATGCATCAGACATTATAATGCTAATGATGGTGCAAGGACATTTCATAAGCACCATCATCAGCAGTCAGCCTCCATCAGTGGCTTTCATATCTGCCAGAGCCAGACATCCTCCGCTTCTGTCCTGCCACATGAATCAAAGCCCTCATTTCATGCTGACACGCTGCACTTCTCTGCCACTGGACAGCTGTGCAAGACAGAAAGTGATGAGACACAGAGAAAGTGGGGAGTGACGGATAGCCCAAGCTAGATTGTACAAGGCTGTACGACTTCGCAGAGTGCTGTAGCAGGTGTGGCAATGGTACCGCCCCGGTGGCGCCAAGTGGTAAACCGCAGGCCTGGTCGGATCCAATGGAAAAACCTCGGCCACTGCAACCGTATGTTATTATCTTTAATGAAAGCTAAAATAAAAACTAGATGTTAAAGTTTTTGTTAACTATTTTTTTTTTTTATTTAACAATAATTATACCCTTAAAAAACTATGATTAATTTTTGTTTTATATAGATAGTGTGTATGCGTGTGTGTGTGTGTGTATATATATATATATATATATAAGGCTATACAATGCTTGAAGAAGTTTTCATACAAAGATGTACACTACAGTCTTCAAAGATAAAGGACAACTGGCTCTAACAAGGACAGAAAGAGATGTGGAAGGCCAGATGTACAACTAAACAAGAGGATAAGTACATCCGAGTCTCTAGATGACAAATAGACAAATAGGAATTTGGTACTTTAATTCACCAAAGTGGCATTCAACTGATCACAAAGTATAGTCAGGACATTAACAATATGAAAAACAGCACCATCACTATTTGAAAAAAATCATTTTTGATAAAATCTAGACAGGCCCCATTTACAGCAGCCATCACTCCAACACCTTATCCTTGGGTAATCATGTTAAATTGCTAGAAAATCACTTGCCATTATATCAAACACAATTGAAAGCTATTTGGTTTGTTAAATGAAGCTTAACATTGTCTTTGTGTTTATTTTTGAGTTGTCACAGTATGCAATAAACTGACATGTCTAAAGGTCAATATTAGCTCAAAAATGGCAAAAAAGAAACAGCTTTCTCCAGAAACTCATCAGTCAATCTTTGTTTTGAGGAATGAATGCTATACAATGCTTGAAATGGCCAAACAACTGAAGATATCATACAAAGCTGTACACTACATTCTTCAAAGACAAAAGACATCTGGCTCTAACAAGGACAGAAAGAGATGCTGAAGGCCAGATGTACAACTAAACAAGAGTATAAGTACATTAGATTTTCTAGGTTGAGAAATAGATCCCTCACATGTCCTCAGCTGACAGCTTCATTGAATTCTACCCGCTCAACACCAGTTTCATGTACAACAGTAAAGAGAAGACTCAGGGGTGCAGGACTTATGGGAAGAATTGCAAAGAAAAAGCCACTTTTAAAACAGAAAAACAAAAAGAAAAGGTTAGTGTGGGCAGAGAAACACAGACATTGGACAACAGATAATTGGAAAAGAGTGTTATGGATCTCAACCCCATTGAGCTTTTGTGGGATCAGTTAGACTGTAAGGTGAGTGAGAAGATAAGACATCCACATCTATGGCAAATGCAACAGGAAGTGTGGGGTGAAATGTCAACTGAGTATCTGGACAAACAGACAGCTGGTATGTCAAGGATCTTCAAAGCTGTCATTGCTTTACATGGAGGAGTTTTTTTTTTAATGAGAACTCTTTGAAGTAGTTTTATTTTTTCAAATTGTAATATACATTTTTCACATTGTTAGTGTCCTGACTATACATTGTGATCAGTTAAATGCCACTTTGGTGAATAAAAGTACCAATTTCTTTCCATAAGAGCAAAATTTGTACATTATTCCAAACCTTTAGCCACCAGTGTGTGTATATACAGTATATATATATATATATATATATTACTGCTGTCAATCGATTAAAATTTTCAATCAAATTAATTAAATGGTGTCCCGATGAATTAATCGCGATTAATCGCATATACAAATATTTGCTGAGAAAGCCCCTCATATAACAATAATTCAATATATAATGATGAAATAATTATACATAGTTATCTTTAAATATAAAAAAAATCATATATATATATATATATATATACAGTATATATATATATATATATATATATATATATATATATATATATATATATATATATATATATATATATATATATATAAATAAAAAATATTCAGATAATTACAATGCATTACATTATTGTGGCAGAAGAGTTAATCATTGATAAGACAATATAAAAGTGGTTTTAGAATACAATGTATTGTTTACTACCATATTATTGATCATAAGTCAATCATTGGCATACAGTTCACAGCAATCCATTTCAAAAGTGAATTTGTCAATCAGTTGGAGATTTATTATGAGGGCTTTTTTAAGGCCTGTAATTTACACCTGCGTCAGACATTTTTTTTTTTTTTTTTAGAAACAAGCGAGGGGTATACATAGTACACAATACTACGGATATATTTTACAATAATGCAAGACATTATATTCATCACATAGTGCAATGGTTTTTCAGTGCTTTGGAGTTGTTGGAGATACAAAGTGTATTTAAATAATATTTCAAGTCTTTACAAACAAGTGCAAATAGGGGCTTTATAGACATAAATTTACACTTATGTATAAAAAACTTGGCAAGAAAAATAAACAGATTAATCAGAAAATATTAAATTAAGTTATCAAAACTGTGAAAACCAATAAAACGTATTTTATAAAGCAAAGAAAAACTAGTTAAAATAGAGGTACGTATAAAAAAAATTCTCCAAAATAATACAGTGTGGACACATTCCCAAAAAAGGTGAGGGGCAGATTCGTCTACAGCATTACAGAAGGAGCAAAGTGGATCTAATTCAGGGAGCATGTTTCTTAAATAAAGATTGACTGGGCAAAAACGGTGTCAGAGTTTAAAGGACACCTCCTTAACCTTGGTAATTAAATATTTGTGAAGTAAAGACCATACGACCTGCGTCAGACATGCTTGTGTCGCTTCTCGGGTGTGTTTGAACATTTTTTTTAAGCTTTTACAACCAACCATTATAAATCATAAAAATGTCACAAGATAGTGACAGTGAAAACACAATGACACTAGACACGTATCAGTGTTAAATAGTGTAATGATACATACTGTGCGTTGATATACTGTTTACATAATTGCTATCAGTTACAGATGCCAATTACATATAATTTCAGTTATACGAATGTGTACAGTGAGACGCAAGTTGAAATGAGGAAAAATTGGTACATTTGGCACAACACAAAGCAAAGATTACAGATAGATGTTTAGGGTTGCAGTGTCACAATTTGCTCATGAGTTTAGAATTCAACTGTATGATCACAGGTGTGCATATATCAGCTATTTTACAACAGCTTTGAATGCAGCTCATTCAATCAGAATTTCAGACTGATCACACTGTGAATTCGACAACAGCAGGTCGAAAGTTTTTTTCCTAAAATCGGCCCATGCTGATCAAAATTTGAATCACTGCCACCAGTAGCCAAATCTGGAAGTGTTGTTGAACATAAAGGCTTGTGTGAGCTTAATTTTTTTTTTTGTTTGTTTTTTTGTGTGAAATTCCCACAAAAGCTAGTTGTATTTTTAGCTAAAAATTATATAATATTTTATTAACTCTAACCCCTTAGACCAGTGGTTCTCAATTTGTTCATGTCACGTGTTCAAAAAGCACCATTAAAGTCATCCATAACACTTGTGTCTTAGATTTCAACTCTTCTCAAGCCATATGATAATGTCGTGTGAGGAACAGACCAAAATGTATGTGTTAATTTACCTTGTCGCTCATCTGAAACTGGTGCACATGCAAGAATGGACGTTTTTACATGAGCGTACCTGACATCAATGCTTTGGGCTGTGGAGAGCTGCGCGCGCAGGATGCGTTGAAGTGCCTGGCAAAAGTTTAAACAAGGCAGGAAAAAAGGCAGAGGAAAAGAAATTGCGCACATCGGCAGTTATGTGTATTTTCACTATATTTGTTGAATGTGTCAAAGCTTGTGCACTTTATATAGGTATGTTATTTAGTCTGTGTAGTCTCATGTGGTTCTGTGTTTGTCCTATGTTGTTTTATGTAGCACCATGATCCTGGAGGAACGTTGTCTCGTTTCACTGTGTACTGTACTAACTGTATATGGTTGAACGACAATAAAAAAACACTTGACTTGACTTGACTTGAGCTAATGAGTTTTGAGGACGGGCCAGTGTTCTGCGCCCCACAGGGCACACCCCACATTTTACACCCAACCCTAAACCTAACCAACAGTGGAGTACATTTTTTTATTCTAGAGCGAAAATGCAACATCCGGATTGGGATCATCATTGTTTATGCAAATGTAACTACCTCCTGGTTCTCACAGGTTGCTCATGCAACGTGCTATAAGCAGTACTAGAGGGAAATGTGTTCACGCTTGAACTGCTGCAAAAATGACTGATGAGGGATAGCACTAGTCTGAAATTCAGTTGATTCGGGCTGATTTCAGGGTACATGTATTTTCGGAAGCAATATGTACATTTCCGAGGAAATAATGTTGAGAACTCAAATTCGGAAGCATCTGTTTTAATGTAATTTTTTTATGTTACATAAAGTCAAGCTGTTTTTGCACTAAAGCCAGCATTTTTGAATCTTTTTGTTTATGTTCATCAAGTTCCAAATGAAAATAAAACTAATAAATAACATGACATTAATTACCTTTCATTGGTAAAGGATGTAATGGATGGGTAGATGCACTGAATACAAAATAAATAATAAAAAGCATTGTAACGGTTATTTGATATACTGCATGTTGTAAACTATTTTCTGTTGAATGTCCATAAAAAATAACAATATTGTGATCCATTATCATGTTATAAAATTACTTGCTATACTATACTTGCTGTACACCCATATAAGATTACGGTTGCACTTCCCACCCCTGCAATCACGTGCATATCCACTGTCACCCACAACAGTCTTCAAAGTTGTAATCCACTTTAGCAGATGGAGCTCCTTATTCTAGCCACAACAGCAAGCAAGCTTTGTGTGTGTGACACACGTCACTCGCTGTTGTTTTTCTGGGCTGACATCTCCTCACAACAAGGCTTTTCAGGTTCAGAGGGACACACAAAGGGACAGCGCGTCCAGAGAAGCGCTGACATAGCTGAGGACGGCACAAAGCATGCTCATCACATAGGGGAAAGATAGATTAAGTGGCTACAAAGAAACTGACGGGGACTGAGTACCCATCTCTGAGTGACCCATACTGTAACAACACTACGCAAGGCCCCAGACCGGTCTAAAAAAGACACAAAAGCAACAGTCATGACAAACCTCATTCATTCAGCCTCCCTCAGCCAAAGGAAGTGATTGGAGAGAAAGGAAAGAAAAAAAGACTTCAATTTACAGAACTTATGCAAAGAAGTTAATTCACTAAAGCCCATTTGCAATTCGGCAAAAAGACCAACTGTTATGCTTTCGACGAGCCGTCATATTGTGTTGGTGGAAGGAAAAAAATAGAAGGGGAGAGAAGGATAAAACTCACGCTGTCCTGGTTTACGACAAGCTATTGTGGATTAAAGGAAACAGAAAAAGTGTCCAAAAAGAAAATATTCATTCCATGGCACAAACAAATAAAAATAAGATGCAATATAATTGCTATTGTTAAAATTAGAGAGTGTCAATTTGAATGCTCTGCCTTTTTCTTCCGGCGAGTGTCTCTTGTTGTTTGACGATGGAAAAACTCGAGTTTCTGAGGCATGCTGAGAGTGAAATCGCTTCATCAGAAAGCGCACTCCTGGGATGGGCCGTCCATTCAAAGCAGTTTACTGACGAGCTTGTGTTCACTTCATTTACCAAACACTTAGCCGAATGGCGTGATAAATAATAGGCCAATGTATGCTGTGGCGAACACTTCTCCTTATAGGCGACATATAACAAATCGCTTCCATATGAAGGTCTATACATAACAAGATGTTGAAGGTCATGACAAGATGACTTGTTCCCCCCCCGCCCCCTCTTAAATCTGTTCTATGTTTTATGTCTAAACTTTCCAGTCCTACATTTGGTAATCATGACCATTCTTGGGACAAAATCTTCTTATAAATGTCTCCTTTGAGAGGATGTGTGAAAAACAGTGTGTTTTTTTTTTGTAATTAATTACTGTCTGACTTCTCATTATCCAGAATTATTACAAGGATCCTTAAATAAATCAAATAAATAAATAAATGAAACGAAACACTGATTTGCGATAAAATTATTTTATTAGCTTACTTCTGTACTGAACACACAGTAATCCGAGAAGCAAGAAAGATGGCTTGTGGTACCCAGATGGCCCAGGCTGATAATTGGATGTGCGGTTGCTACAGACCGAAATATCAGACCGCTAGATGGCGCCATTGACCAATCAGAAGCGAGCATTTAAGTGAGTCCTCTATAAATATAAATCATAAAAGTTACTCACTTCATTAAAAAAAATACATATTTAAGTATTAGTCCTATATTATTTTTATTAGCATATCCTTTAACATACAGTGTGCACTGTGATGATCTTGACGGGTGCGGTTCTTCCCATTTAGTGAGGCCCCGTTCCGGAACCTGGATCGGTATCGGCTCCAATACTGACATTTTTAACCAGATTGGGTTTCGGTCTGATGAGCCCAATTCAAATTCGATACAGTGTGTTAGTCATGGTCAACACGGTCAAGTTCCAGAAATTGCATAAAAGGGCAAGAAAAAAGTCTTTTGAGGTCAAACGATAGCTTTTGTAAATTGAAAAGTCTGAGTTTAATAAGAAAATACATTGTCTCCATGCACAGGGGCTTTAATGAATATGTGCTGCTCTGTTGTCACACACTAATAGCATGTGCTGAGCTATCATGATGTGCTGCTGTTTTCAGCACACAGAGCGGTGCACAGTATTTGAGCACTGCACATGAACACCATCACAGATGTAGATGCTCAATAGTTCGGTCAGAAAAAAATCAACTCTAGCATCAAGTCGCTATCAATATAGGCATATACCGAAAGTTAATGTATCGGAATTGGGTTAAAATGGAATTGGTATCGGAGAATCCCTAGCCGTGTTAGATCTTACATGGTGGTATACCTTATAAATAAAGTATTACTTAAAAAATACAAAATAAAATGCATGCGAATTGAACAGCTATTAGGCAATTGGTCTTAATAGAGCACTCATGGTAACAATTATGTTGATCTGTGAAATATCATAATTCACGTAAAATCCTGAGTATGTACCGATCAACTGATCCTGATGGAAATCTAAAGTCCAATGTCCAATAATCCTTTTTAAAGCATGGTGTTTCACATTTGGTACCTTTTCAGCTCAATTTGAGTGAAGCAGCTCATGAAAGCAGCTCTTTTCAGGGGTGCCATTAGACCTGCCACAGAGAGTTTGTTTGTAAAGGGTCATTTCATCTATAAAGCACACTGGCTATTAAAAAAAAGAAGAAGAAAAAAAAGAGAACAAGCCATTTGATATGTCCTGCCCAAACATCCTATTTCAACAGGAAATCCGCCAACACAGGACAGAAAATTGCATTCGTCAAGCCATTTTATGGGGTCACCAGCCCTCTGTTGTGTGGGCAACTTTGATATTGTTAATATTGTAGTGTGGTCGGTTGTAATGTCATAATTGTTTCATTCAGATTAGCAAGGTTGCCTCTCTGTGATTCCCTGAGCACTGAATGAAGCAGTAAACAAATGAACTGGCAGGAGAGAGGCCATGTTTCTCAATAAACACTGACACAGCCTGTCCTCGCTATGGAGACAGATAAGCCTTCTCTCAACTTTCTTTCTCTCCTATTCCTTATCCATTCTCTCTCCTTCTTTGTCCCAGACTCTATTTCAATCAATCTGTCTTTCTCTTCCTCCCTCTCTCACCTTTTCCCCACCTCTCTCTCTCTCTCTCTCTCTCTCTCTCTCTCTCTCTCTCTCTCGTAAGCACGTGGATCAATGACTTTGTGTCCCCGCGGTCATGACTAACCTGCGCGGGACCCAGACGGGGTCTTCTAACACTCCACTACAGCTGTCGCTCTCTCTGTGCCGCCCAAAACAAGCAAATACTTCATTTGCTCAATACCTGTCACCCATGACTAACAGCATCATGGCAGAACAATGCGTTAGGAGAGAATAATTCTCGATAGAATAACAAACCACGGTGTAATACCAAGCACATTTATCTTCGCCGCTTCAGGCCCGAGCCTCTGACAACTTCAGAATATCTCATAAATCTAGGCAGATTTCCATATGCATGTAAGTAGATTGTGTGTTTATTATTTGGTGTTCACCAAGAGATACACATGAGACGATTTGCTTTTGCAAAGACACCATGAAGTAAAATAAAAAAATGAAAAAAGCTTTTTGGCCATCTACACGAAAAAGTTGACAAAATTAACTTTTAGCACATATGTATACACATTTAAAATGTACAGTATCTTCTCTTTTTTGACTCATCTGGACTTGGGGGGGCGTTCCCAAATTTGTACCTGTAACAATAAAGGGAAGAAGGAAGATGGGGCCGGCTTGACAAAACACGTCGACATTTATTGTTGCACTTTTCAGTCACAAACAATAAGAAACCGTTTTTCAACGGTACACAAAAGGTTTTCTTTTCAGCATCCACCACACTGACACGCAGACACACAGACAGCATTGTGTGTCTCTCTCTCTCTCTCGCCTGCCACTGTCTCCTCTCCTTAAATACTCCCGCCGCCCCTCACTGGAATGCGAGACCGGTGTGGCACACAGGTGGACCTCATTAACCACATTTTCCCGGCATCACTCCTCCCAGACGTGGCTTGGCCCCGCCCTGCTCACCACAGAGCCCAATCCAGTGCGCTCTAAAATAAGAACGTCAAGCAAGAACGAGTTGCATGGCTGTGATTTATAAAAAAATGGGGGCGGGGCAGCTGGACATGCCTTACTTTTTACATGGAAAATACGCCAACACTGGAAAGAACATTGCAATAGTCATTGCAATTACATTGAGTATTTAAAGCTGGAGTGAGTAATTGTCTTAATGTTAAAATAAGTAGCCACACATAAAATGTTGTTTATCTGAACAGCAGGTATTATGTATATCTGAATTAGTACTCAATTACAAAAAAATGCATGCCACTAATCACACTGTTGATCTATTTTTTTTTATGGAGCGACTTGACGAGACAGATATTTTCTCTGGCCAAGGATAAGCCCTGTGATAGCAGAGCTGGCAGACACAGACACACATAAATGCAAGCATAAACACATTCAAATAAAAGACTGAAGCCTAGTCTACCACCTGCAATCAACTACTGCATCTTATCAACATGTCCTGTTATCTTTCTAGACAGGTTACAACACCCACTTATATCACTGGAGCGGAGACTGGACTCTATTGTAGTCTGAATGTGAATCCAGGACACAATAGTCACATTCCATGAGTCTGAACTTTATATATGTAGATGTAATTACGCTAACGTGGCAATAATTAGCGATGTCATATAAGTCAATGGCTGATAACAAAATGTAGTAGTCCTTGACTATGCAAGCATCTGCGTTACTATTGATTATTCTTTCAAGTAGAGGTCTGTTCATATTTAAGGATTATTGTATCATAGATAATCAGATAATCATTTAAACTTGGGCTTTTTGTGTTTACTTGGATCAGTAAGCAACTGCCGAGAAACCACCAGAAGACTCTAGCAACAGTATAGCAACACACACAAAAAAACCCCTCTCAAAACACATTATCAACCGCACAACAATGCTCCACTACCATCCACAACAGCCTTGAATTATGGTGGTGAGTTTAGCAAAAGCAAATGTGTAAGTGAGTTAAAAAATAATTTTAACAGTTCTTGAACTTGAGCAGAAAAAAGCAATGTTGTTAAAGTAGTGTTCTCAAATGTGTATTGACTGTCAAAATGACCGTGGCCAAATATTTTTCTCTGTTTATAGACACTAGCAATTTCATTGATATCTTTCAGGCAAAAGTGACATTTTCTGCTTGTTGTGTCATAATAGAAGAAGAAGAAAAAAAAATCTTATTGCACCTTTAACTTTTCTCATGCAAAAGGCTAAAATAAAAACCAAACTGCTGCACACAAAATGAGCTATTTTCTTTTTGTCATTTATTTAAATTCCTTGGAACACCCTGTTCTTAACATGATACATCCAAGTTCAGAATTCCTGTTGAGTCTTGGGGTTTTCCTCTAAAACTGCTATTAAACGACACTGTTTATCTAATATAATTTGTTGCCAGAATGAACTGCATGGCCATGGTCATAAAACTGTAAAGTTCAAATGAAAACATGACACTGAGCTGTACATGAGGCTGAGCTGTAAAAAAGAGCCTGTGGGGAGAATTTTACAGTCACTGTTTATGCCACATTCTCAAATTACTTGAGACCAAGCGATAAAGGGGTTATTCACGAAGGACGTGTTGCATACATCTGCACTGTTTTTTTCAGAAATAATTTTTCTGCCTTTGACCTTTGCATTGCATCTTGATGCTTTTTCAGAATCTAGTGAGGTGAGTGCAGCATTGTTAAGACACCGTGTCAAGACAACTGCATTCTGTTCCATTCGTTGCACTGCAACTACATTTTTTAATGCAAGAAACTGTCCTGTGACAATTGCACCCAAGTAATTTCCAGCGATACAAAGATCCAGAGAAATTCAAAATGTTATAATTAGAAAATGTTACATTTGTTGACTAATTTTGTTTAAAAGTAGAAATTTATGTGCATATATTTTTGCACTTCTCTGATAGGTAGAAAGCAGAAAGAGGACAGGAAATTACAGGGTGTGAATTTAAACTCACATCCCCTGTATGAGCACCATGGCTCAATGTCTCAGAGCATTGTTAACTGCAAGGCCATGGCTCTGACAAAAACAATAATTTTTATAATTTAAGAAATTAAACAAATTATTTGTATTGTAATACTGACAATATTTGATAATTATGCTGCATAGGCCAATTAAGTATTAGTCCCTCACATTAATAATTCCAAAATCTACCAATAGCCTTGTGAATGGATAAAAAAATGGATGTGAAAACAAATTCTTTTTTTAATGTTTAAATAATTTTTTGGAAACATATCATAATCATTTGGTTGTATTATGTACATATTGTCATTATATCGGCCATCCAGCTAGATATCGGCATCGGCCATTAAAAAACCCATGTCTCTATGGGTTGACCACTTCCAGTTAATCTGTTGTCTTGTTTAAGGTGAATTCAAACGAACATTAGTTTCTGGCCATAGCACTTAGCCTTAGCTAGGCTTTATTTCTGTGGCACTCAGAATGGCGTTCAGTTGGTCAGAGAGATCGCCAGTGGGTCATAAAGAGGAAAATTGAAGTATCTATTCTCTTCCAGAAAGTGCATGGGCTTATTTAGGTCTGAGCATGCAGCCAGGGGAGGCTGAGAGGGAGCGAGTGTGTGCCTGCTAGCCAACAGCTGCCCTGTAATTTATATTGATGAGTGGACCGGCGGCTCGCTTCCACGGTTTTGATCATTCAGGAAAGAGTAGAGAGATGAGCCTGATGAGTCTGTGTGATGTGTGTGTGTGTGTGTGTGTTTGCAAGGATTATGTGGGTCAGGTTTTGGCTATATTGTGGGGACCAAATGTACCCACAAGGATAGTAAAACCTGAAATCACCTACACTGTGGGCACCAGCCAATGGTTATGATGAGAAAACAGCTTAATAAACAGAAAATGTTTTCATTAAAATGTAAAAATGTAATAAAAAATATATTTCTGGGAGGTTTAGGAGTAGGGTTTAGGGGATAGGAAATATTATAAAATCAAAATGAAAACAACAGCAGTGAATGGAAAGTTCCCAGCATGATCAACAGCAAATATTAGCCATTTTTAAATAACAATATTGGTCATTTTGGGCTTATATTGGAAAAAATAAACATACAATTAAATTCAATTAGAATTCAATTGTGTAATGTTTATTAATTTATGTCAACAGACCAAGCAATAGAGATTTATATTATCATTCATAAAGATTATAAGCCCTTGAAAAAAAAAAAAAAAAAAAAAACAGGAACATTTTCGAGGAAAAATTATCGAGATTGACCAATAGTGGATTTTGGTGATAAAAAAAACTAAGGTGGTGGAAAAGGTGATGGTTTTAAAAAACGATTTATATTATAATAATAATAAAAAATAATAATAAATAACCTTCTTAGCCTTTCCTTGCAATGAGGGGTATAGACATAGAGTACAAATTTAATAAAAGTCCTGATACAGTTATTGTGCAAACCAAATCCCAATAATAACCAGGAATATTTTTTAGAAAAACATTATTCAGAGCATACCGTTGGACTATGAACAATCCTGTATATTCTGTGTATGTGTATATACAGTATGTGTATGCATAATTGATTTATCTCATCAAAATACCCAAATTTGCATTAAAGTGAAGATAACAATATGGATGAATATTGTCAGTCATTGATTAGTTTTTATTTCACATCTAGAGGCTGCTATTAAACCGCAGAAACAGGCCGTTTTAACTGTAGACTCCTCCAGCGCTGGACACAGAGGAACTTGAATGAATAATAAAATATAGCTGAAAGCAACAATTATGGGGCCAATCAGAGCAAAGGCATGAGATATGATTGAACAACACTGATTGTGATTTTAAAAAAAGCGGTATGAAACATGTGTAATATGACTTGTGAAATGGATTGCTGTGAACTGTATGCCAATGATTGACTTATAATCAATACGATGACAATGTAATTAATTAATTATTAATTAACAACAATGTAATTAATTAGATTAAAAATTGTAATCGATTGACAGCCCTAATATATATATATATATATATATATATATATATATATATATATATATATATATATATATATGTTATAGGTAAACATTTTGAAAAATCAAGTGGGTGGAGATGAAAATTTTTCACATTTCCTTATGGGGCATGACCCAAGTAATCAAGAAAACAGAATTTTGTTTCTAGGCTGCATAGTTCCAAAGTTATAGGCCGAAATGTGTGTAAAAATGTGAACAGTTAGTGGCGCTAGAGGAATTGAGTTAGAGACCCCGAATCTGGGCCAATTATATTTCAGGGTGTCTTCTATCAGTGTGCCAAACTTCATAACTTTCCTATGTACGGTTCTATGGGCTGCCATAGACTCAAGAGCGGAAGAAGAACAAAAAGAAAAAAAGGTCAAGTAGAAGTTTAAAAAAGTAGTTTATTTTCTATATTTTTCTTTTTACAGAAAATTCAATATGGCGGAAAATCTAGGGGGCAAACCTTAACAATTACATTACAAATGTGACCCAAGGAATCACAGGACAATATATTTTGTTTCTAGAGAGTACAGTTCAAAAGTTGTAGGTCAAACCATGAGTGAAACTTTGAACAGGTGGTGGCAATTGAGAGTTAATACCTCTATCAGTGATCTGATCTTTTTGGTACAAAATCTATGCTGAATGTTGTTATTCGGCATAGATTTTGTACCAAAATGATCAGTTGAACAGATAATCAGTAAAACAGATACTGTTTTATAGATATAGATGTAGATGTAGATGTAGCTCTAGAAACAATAATTCTCTGCTATTGGTATTAGTAAAAAGTTATATATCAGTGCATCCCTAGTATTTCTGGTAGGCAATATGCAATTAGAATGCTTTGGTGGTTAGCCGTAATTACTGTAAGTGTTTCTGTGTGTTTGTAAGCATGTGAAGGAGCACGCTCCAGTTCAGTTGCTTCCATGAATCCATTATGTCTACATATGTGGCCCAGTTGATTTTCAAAAACACATTTTCAAAAAGCCTCCACCCCAACCCCCTTCCAAAACACAACAAAACACAGCATGCACCCCACAAACCTTAAGCCAATCCCGACTGATCTCTTCATAAAAGTTTACATGAAAAGACATTTGCAACACATTTTGTTTCTGAAATGTGAAGCTTTTCCGAATTAAATAAGATTTAGAATGAGAAGCAAATGTGATGTAAAGTATGGGATTTTCTGAACCACTAGTAGCACCAAACTGAATTGCAAAAATGTTAGATGAACTCTCCTCCATTTTCCATTGGTCGATAAAACAAGTATTCTTGCCTAAAACCCACACCATTGGTTGAGCCAAAATTTCTGTGTCTGGCTGGTTGGGGAGCTCATGCAAACATAAAGCGAGTCTTTTTGGGGAACTCAACCTATGGATTGCTTACTTAAAGTTTTCTCTGCACATAAACTTGTATAGGAAATACTGTATTTTATACCATAAAAATATAACATAACTAAATAACCCACTTCAACTTTAAGCAAGTAAATAGGGCTCATTTTTACTTCGAAGCCATCAAAATTTATTAGCACATTTTGAGCAATAAAAATGTCAGATTTACTCATAACCAACAGAACCCTTCCTCTATACATTATGTGTCTTTTGAAACCTCTCTCTGTTGAAAAACGCCCCTTTGACCTATGTCCACGGCCTTCTCCGTGTCATCTTCACACTTCAATCTCTAACCCTCCTCTTCATCTCCCTCTTTCTCGTTCTATCTGACATGCATCATTAGCATTTCTTTCATTGAGATTAAATAGTGAAGTCCGGTCTGCCTCCGTGGCTTTGAACCCTCTCACTTGAAACGTTCTTTGATTTCAGTTCCCCCAGTTAAGGAGAGGTGATCAGCAGTGTAATTAAGATAGCAGTAGCACCCTACGAGAAAGGATGAAAGACCAGCAATCCACCTTTATGCTGGCTGAATGGAGAAGACAGCTACAACTGTCTTTTTCTGAAGCCCTTCAACAAGTCAAGTGAATGTAGACAGATGAACAGATGACAAGATAATTTCTCATTAGATACATTTCTTAATGACTTAAACTCAAACAAATACAGCCTCTCACGAAAGGAACAAATATTGGCCGATGCTTATCCTACAAGTGTCTTCTCATTCAACCATTTAAACATTAAAAATAGGGCTGGATATTGTCAACTGCCTCATTTAATGATAGTCATTACACTACATATGACACGATTCAATACATCACAATGTCGTAATAGCATTTGAAACTGCAAAAAATGAGTAAACATGTCTTTGCAAGAGAGAATTTATCAGTTTAAACATTTTGCTTCACTGTTGTCCTATATGGCATCTCATAGAATTTGAATAAACAGTAGTGTACAATATCGTTCATACAATTTTCGTCTCTTGACCTCACATAATGATTGATAGCACACTATTATTATGACCTATGAAGAAAATGTATTACTCACAAGTGTGTGTCTTCTTTGTTACTGAAATACCTGCAAGAGAGAAAAAAAAAAAACTGATTAAATACTTTTATAAAATGTTTTATTAAAAAATAGATGTGGATTTGTTTTGTTTTTTATGAGACAGTGCAACTGTACTAAAAGCTGTACAATAGTGAGGTAATTTTAAATACTGCTGAAAGCAATGAAAAATACAAAGCAGGCTGACAGCATATTGGAACGGAGATGCTGTAAGCCGCAACATTGACCGAAGGCCAGAGCTAGCTTTGACTGTGCTAATGCTTCCTCGCACTGCCACTGGCTGTGCCTAAGCAAGGTCAGGAGGGTCAGTTTGTTTGCAGTCACACTGACCAGCCAGTTGCTTTGCTGTCACAGTTGACCTCGATGTGATGGAAATGAACAGGAAATCGCATACAGAATTCTAAGCAGATCTGTGAATATGTTCAGTTAGTGTAGCCCAGAAGTGCCGGGTGCAGCTTTATGTTTGACCTTATAAAGCATGACTAATGCGACTGTGTCATATATGAATGTGTGTGTGAATTGCCGAAACCGAGGGTCCCATGTGGACTGAGCAGGCTCATGCTCTATTGGCCAGAGTGCACTAATAGAGCCCCCTTGTCATGCGGAAGCAATGGCTATTTTTTTCTACAGCTTGCATTTGAAACTCAAGTGACATCAAGCTGACATGATTCAATAATTCCACAGAAAATAAAAGGGTCTGGCCAGAGATAATGATGCTTCAGACAAATGTTGAGAGAAAAGGGAATTCAAGGCAAAGATGGTAAAGCCAGTAAGCATCCACATGTTGAGACAGTCACACCTGAGGGGATGTCAACAAAACACAGAAAGGACCTAGAACCAATACTTGTGGAACTCTGGTCAAGTTTTTCAGATTGACAATGTTAGCGCCAAAAGTGCCTTGTCTGAACATTACAAAAAGACAAAAACAAGCAATAGACCTCCTGTTAGTCACATCTACAATCAAATCACAAAGCATTCAGTGTCTGGTTAACAGCAGTTACTGAAATATGACGTCAAACTAGGGCTATCATTGACATGGGCTAAGCCCACTGGCAATATTGTAAGAGCCAGTGTATCCCACAACATAAAAGACCCTATAAAATTGTGCAGTGCAGTTTTCATGCCATAATCCATTTATAAGATAAATAAATAAATAAATAAATAAAATAATATTGCTTGTCTATTGCTTGTTATATATATATATATATATATATATATATATATATATATATATATATATATAAACAAAAGTCCAAGGGAATAAGCCATTTATCCAATCACTTTTATTTGGGCCAGTTTCTTTCATGACGTGCCCTTACATTTTTTTAAATGGAGAAACTGAAGGTTGTACCTCCAGTCTTGGGAGTATTATCTGTCTGGAAATGGGAAAAGTCAACAATATTGGCCATGGTCTAATGGCTTATTTATTAGCTTTAGGAAAGTATTTTGGTTTATTTTGGTTTGGTAATGTCATACCATTTAGGGCATTTATAACATTCATACCATTTGAGGGCAACGTTCAGTGCAAATCATCAACAGAAAGGTTTCATTAGTAGATTACTGGGTGAAAATACCACAAACTTGACCACATATTTCCAAGCTGAAAGCTTGAATGTTTGTTAAAGTCAGCATTAAATGGGATTTGCAACCCATTTTACTTGTGATAAGTGACATATCTGAGATACCCGCCCACTTTTAAGGCCATCTTGGATATGGTAGTATATCACCATTACAAACTTTAATTTGAAACAGAGGCGAATTTGAAAATCTGACAAAAGAGACAAGCCTGTGTGTAACGTAGTTCAAGGGAAAGGAGGAAGCGAGAACCGGCTTGACAATATAAATAAGGTTTTAATAATTAAACATAAAACAAAGGACAAAACACACACATGATGGACATGTCCATAAATGATCTCTCTCTCCTCGCACCACCGTCTGCCATCGGCCTTTATCCCTCACAGAGGCTTGATTAGCCTGATACGGGACCGGGTGTGTATCATCACGAACTGGCCCCGCCCTCCGCCCTGCCACACTGTGTACTTAACGTCTTTTCATGATGGAATTAACTGCAATGAATGAAGCATTGGGAATGACGCAAGCAACAATTAAATATGATGGATAAAACTCTTGATTTAAAGTTGTTAATCATAAGTGTAGAAACAACATATTTTCATATAACTGCAAAATAATCAGATTTATACAAATAAGTAGTTTGAGAATGTAGGGAAACTGAACATATTTTGTCATTCACAGTGCATCCTGGAAGTGGGCAGTCACTGCAGAGCTCTTTTGGTTTGTTTTGTTTGTCGCAATTCTCTTATTTTTGGATTATTTCTCTTTAGAATTATGGGTAGTGCATTTCTTTCCCAGGAATTCCACTATTAAACTCAATTTCTAAAAAAAATATGAGTTTAAATAACGCATTCTGATGGATTCAGCAGAAGCATATACCATTGAGGATAACGTCAGTCTTTGATCCAACTTCAGTCACAATCACTCATATGATACTTGTCCATTCCTGCCTTTCTCTCCATGTGATCCCCATCCTTTTTCTTTAACGCTATTAGCTATATGTCTCTATTCCTTCCCAAATCACAACAGCTCTTCTGTCAATGTCACTTACAGATATGAAAACCAATCTTAACACAAAAAAATATACTTGCTCGTAAATTATTACTGTCAAAAAGAGGATGCCGGATTTGGATAAATTGTCTGTTGCTAGGAGAGAGAGGGGAGGGAGCCCACTTCCTCCTCTAGGTGTCATTGAGAGGGCTCTGATTGGAGGGTGTAAGTGGAAGGGGCCAGGGAACCAATGGGTGAACAGCGTTTGGAGCTGGAGGGGGTCTGGGTCTAGGCCCTGACACCAGTGAAGCCTGCCAGGTTATGTCTGCTCCACTGGAAGACAGGGTGATGGGTCAGTTTGGAGGTGAATCCATCCTTGACAGATGGAAAAAGCTTGTACGGCCTTCTTCAAAGGACAACATCAGGATTGCTGTTAAAAAGAGCAGTGCAAATTTAGCAACTGATCACTCTATAAAAAGAGTAAACAGGAAGAACACAATCTCTTCAGATAGGAAAAAAATCTACCCCAAGAAGTTGCATCGCTAAATGTACACACAGACATAAAATGTATTTATTATAAAATAGTTACAGTTATTATTATTATAGACAGACAGTGAGTGTGAGACAGAGAGATTGGATGGATGGATTGATGGATTGATTGATAGTCGGTGTAAATCACAACATATTATATTCTATCATATGATACGATGCTCGCGATTCGATACCATTTGTATTGTACGAATATAAACAAACACATTATATGTAATTAAAACCAAACAGTAGCAGCAACTTTAACAGCAGCCCATCCCAGCTGACCCTGAGCATAACATGCACAACAACACGGTCAAAACTATCAAAAAACAGATTATTAAATAACATAAAAATAAACTTGGTTTCATGAGACATATAATTCTCTGCTTTTGATGTTGAAATAATATTTGAATAATATTGGATTATGTACATATCCAGTAAAGCCAGAGGTCAGCTTCCTTGAATAAGTTTGAGTGAAATATTTGTGGTTGCTCGTATTGTATTGTATTGTATCGTGAGGCTATGCATTGTATCGTGAAATTTGTGTATTGTTACATGCCTAATGGATGGATGGCTGGCTGGCTGGCTGGCTGGCTGGATAGATAGATAGATAGATAGATAGATAGATAGATAGATAGATAGATAGATAGATAGATAGATAGATAGATAGATAGATAGATAGATAGATAGATAGATAGTCACTTTGCCAACAGAAGTTATAATAAATTCATAAGAAATCATGCTTTCAGATTTCACATTGGCTCTGATATAAAAATATGCTTGTTATCAGTCGTGGACATGAAAGTCAATTCAAGGCTAAAGTCTTACTCATGATAATTTCCACTTTTTGCATCAGCCAAGCTAAAGGTCATGTTTTCTGATGTGTACAGGTGAGTCATACAACTGATTTAACCTACATATTCTGCTACATATTCTCAATTATTGTGTTACATTTGCTTTCTTGATTATTTTTAACAATATGTAATATTGTACATAATATAGTATTTCAAAATCATAATGTATGTATGATGGTATGTATGTAGTGACTGTCAGGGGCAAACAGTACTGATATGAGTCTACTGTGTATTTCCTGGAAAATATTCTAAGCATGTCCATGGCCATCATTCACTGCTTTTTTCCCTTTTGTAGATTCCATATGCTGAGCACACTGATAACTGTTTGAAGTTAACCTTTAGCACATCTGCCATGGAGGGGCAAAGCACCTGCATTTGTGCCAGGTAAAGCTGTCTGTATGGCAGATGGACTACACACGGTGACAGTGTCACACTGATCTGGGCCCAGCTTCTTCTGATAAAACCTTGTCTTTCTCATTTTTAAGATAATTCAAAAAATGATCTCACATCTGCATAAACAGTCAGAGACTTTTATTCCTAATCCCAATCTCAGTATTAAATTGTACATTAATAGATTATACAATTTATTTTAATAACGAGAGTGGGAATTTTATATATTTTTACAGATGTTTTCTTCAGCAGACGATTTGATTCGATTTGTGCACATCCCTTTTTGCAAAATTTTTACTGATAAATGCAGTTAAGAGAGGATGGGAAATCAGCGGAAGAGTGAAAGAGAAACGGGATGGGAACATGATCTGGTCTGGATTTGATCCCGGGTTACCAAATGAACATCACAATTCAATAAGTTGGAGCAGTTGCAGTGACCACAAAACCACATCTCCGACTGTAAGAATTTTTTTTACTTGCATTTGGCACCCTGCAAGCTTTAATTTTTGACCCTGGATGTGCGGTTCTGCCCCCACCAGCTAACAGCACTCAAGCCCTGCGTCTGGGTCTGCAGGGCAGGCCGTGCATCATAATTCCAGCTTCCTAAGCTCCTGACAGGGAATGATTATCATTGATGGTTATTGTCACCGGGGCCTCTCCGGCGGGGGTGCTTGACGTGCTGTGCCTGGGTTCGGCAATCTGTAACATTCAAAGTTAGAGTCTCCTTCACGTAATGGAGCTGTCCCCACACCGAGCTAATGGGAACGATCCATTTAACCTGTGGCAGAAACACACAGATAAGGAAGTTCCTAGTCCCATGGCCCCGCCCCAAATGACTGCTGCTGGTCAGACCGCATGATTCATTGAACTGCTGCTTCACACTTATCCTCATTCACTGTTCAGTCTTTGAAAACTACAGAAGGGGGGAGGACATTGGCACTCTCAGCTACATTAGGACACAAGATGGTGCAAACACCACCAGAGAAGTGGGGAAAATGTCAGAGGTGGAGGTGGGTGGGTTGCTTGAGGGATAGTGGACCCCCTAACCTAACTGTGCATTTTGTTGAAAGAGTGGACCCTCGTTTTGTTTTTTGTTGTTGTATGGCATCTTAAGATGGTAAGAAACGGTCCAGAACTCAGTGATTGTTAACTCAGTGAGGCCACAACCACGATTATAATTTTTTCAGTTACAAATGCATTGATTTTGCTACATTTATACCTTTCATCCACACTGGAATGGCATTTCCCTCCCCTGAAAAAGTTTTCACTCCCCTGCAGGCAACATAAAATCAGAACAGATGGTGGACTCAATGCCATACTGGGACATAATCTAAAAGTAGACAGTCAGTTTCAGATAGGCAAGTACAGGTGAAATGGAAAGAACAGTTGGTGAACTCAACCTCATTCTACAATATGTTATTGTCGAAGAGAGGACCATTGGTTTTAGCTAGACATCGAAAAATGGTAAAAACATTTGCTGGAACCAACATCATTCTGTCATAGAAATGAAGAGTGGACCATTGATTTCAGCTAGGCAATGTGAAATGGTAAGATTATTCTTTCAGCAATATAATTGAAGAGTGGAACGTTGGTTTTAGGTAGGCATTGTAAAATAATAAGGAGTTGTTGGACTCAAAATCATTCAATGATATAACTGAAGAGTGGACCATTGATTTTAAGTAAACATTTAAAGAACAGTTGCTGGACTCAATATCAATCTACAATAAAATTGTAAAATATACCACTGGTTTTAAGAAGGCATTGTACAATAATTTGAGAAGAACAGTTGCTAAACTTTAAGTTATTCTTTGATATAATCGAAGAGCATCTGGTAGGCATCATACGATGACCAAAAACAGGGCCTGGAAGGACTCATGTATTCTAGACTAGTTTTGCCCAGACACACATTGTGTGTATGAGTCTTAAGAAACTAACCTTGTAACAGGTTAGATGTAACAGGGAAGTTGTGATATACTACAATTGTTAAAAGCCACTGTGGACAATATTTTCCTTCACTTATGTTTTTAGCATCAACAAAAGACATGATTATGCCTCTATCATTTTGGTTTCACAGACATCTTTAGTTGGTCAGAAAAAACATGCGGTACACATTCTTTTGCAGATCGAAAAATGTACAGTAAAGTCCTGTCTAAAAATATAGTACAGTACTTAGCACTGTATTGATAATGTCTCAGTTACGTGAAACGTAACTCTGGTTCCCTGAGTAGGATTGAGACACAGTGTAATCACATTGGGACACGCCCTTAGTGTCACATGTTCTGAAGCCCTTGTACAATCATGGCGATTTGTTGGCTCGTGGCGCTTAACCGATGCCCCTAGGGAGCTGTCACAGGCTCCATAAAACCGTTCTCTTTGGCTCCATCGAGTCAGATTTTCTTCAAGAAGGCATGAGCCAAAGCAACTGCTAGATAGTATGGCCAGCTTACGCAGTATCTCATTCCCACTCAGGGACCCAGGGTTACGTTTCATGTAACTGAGACGTTCCCTTTCGAAGGAACTTCAGATGCGTAATAGCACTGGAGAAGAATATACATTCACGCCATGCGAACAGTAGCTGCCAACTATCTACACCCGTATGGCAAGAAAATAAGGATGCACAAGCGAGCTAAAGCATCTGAATAAAACAGAGAAAATTATGAGTTTACTCCTGATCCAAAAGAGAGAACCTGGGAAGTAAGAGTCAAACTCTCATCCAGATTATAAAATCTAACTAATGTATGCAGAGAGGACCACCCTGCCACCATACAAATTTCCTTCAAGGATGCGCCTCTAGCCAAAGTCCATGAGGATGCCATGCTCCTCATAGAATGGGCTTGAATACCCGAAGGCAAAGGTAAACTGAATGCTTCATAAGCATTGAATCTGCAAAAGTAAGCCAATGAGATATTCTTTGCTTGGACACCGAAACACCCCTGTTGCGTCCACCAAAGCACACAAACAACTGCTCTGACTTATGCCACTGGCTAGTACGGTCAACATAAACTCGCAGAGACCAAACTGGGCAAAGCATATTCTATCTTTCATGCTCCTCTGATTTAAATGGGGGAGGATAGAAAACCTGAAAATGAATAGCCTGTGAGCTAAATGATGTAGATAGGACCTCGGGCAAATAGCCCAAACAAGGTCTTAACACCACTCTTGAAAACCCTGGTGCAAAAACCATACATAAGGGATTGATCAACAGGGCATGCAAATCACAAACTCTTTTAAACAATGCCAATGCTACTAGCAGGGCCATTTTAAGATTCAGAAACTTATCAGCGACTGTTGCCAAACAGAGCACCCGAGAATGCCTCTTAAACAACAGATACATTCCATATTGGATAGTGGATGGGACAAAAAGGTCTAAGCCTGCGTACACCATGCATAAAACAAGAGTGTAAAGGGATTAAGGGAAAGGAGGCGGCGAGAACCGGCTTGATGATATAACTAATATTTTATTGTAGAACTAAACAACAAGACACAAACACACACATATGAGGGACAGCTACCTATAAATGCTCTCTCTCTGCCACACCACCATCAGTAATCGGCCTTTATACCTCTCTGATGCTTGATTAGCATGATAAGGGGCTGGATGTGTAGAATCACGACCAAGCCCCGCCCTCCGCCCTGTCACATTCATCCCTTATTATCTCAGGCCAGGGAGCCCCTGGCATGACGTACATCACCACCCCTCTTTCCCTGGGTGAGGGTGTGCCTTACTACCGGCAGGTCATCCCTGCCTTCTTGAATCTGTGAGGCGACAGGTGGAGGGAAACAAAAATGATTAAAATAGAGGGTACTTCCTGTAACAGTATAGTATCCCCAACAAAAAAAAAACACTGTCAAATTGAAAAGAGATGGAAAAGGCCAATGCGGAGTGGCAGTGGGAGAGAGAGAGGAGAGAGAGAGAAAAAAAAAACACTTATCCGGTTATCGATACGCCGTAGCCTGGTCCTCAGCCACTCCTCCACCCTCTAGCAGATGACAGCCATGCCTTCCCGAGTGGATCGGAGGCAGTCCTCCGGTCCCTGGTGGATGGAATTCCTCCGCCACGTTCTCGGGGGACAGAAGGGCTCCTCCGTCCCCCGGCAGATGGCCGCATCAATGCCCAGCGTTGCCAGGGGTGAGAGGGAAAACCAGAGGAGACATCGTGACATCTCGCTCAAATATAACAAGTCCACTTCCGCTCTGCCGTAACTTCTTCAGATTTGTTCCATAATCTGAGGATATAATGTCCATTTTCCGGGCATCAAGCCCTGTCTGGACAGGAGATAAACCCCCAAATTCAACCAGCCTTCACAGCTCGTAGAGACAGCATATTATCCCATCTCCAGACAGTCTATGTTCCAGTATTGGCGTTGGCCCATCAAAAAACCATAGGCTGGATGACCCTCATAAACAGCACCCCAACCCGTGGAGGAGGCGTCTGTCATTTCAACTTTGCTTCCCACTCTGAACATCGCAAGACACCGGCGGAATGACAGAATGTGAACTGGAGACAGACGTACCTCTATCTCCCGCGAATCCAGCTCCACCCATACAAACAGAGTCTGTTTCCTTGGCACCAGGACACACTTGTCTAGATTTATAACTAGATTAATCAAATGGCTGAGAATGGCATCTCGATGTTGGACAGTCTCAGAGTGGTCTAGCAGCAACCAATCATCGAGATAATTCAAAAAGCAGATGCCCAGAAGCCTTAAGGGTGTCAAAGCTGCATCCACGAATTTTGTTTTTGGGTGCAAGTTCAAATTGAAGGACGCAAAACTGATACGCTTTGCCTCGAAAGCAAATTTGAGAAAGCACCTGTTTCTCGGCGCATTCTGAATATGGAAATAAACATACTTCAAATCTATTGTCACAAACCACTGCACTTGCAACATTATTTGCTTCTGCGACAGAGCAAGCTGAGGGGGAAACTGAACTTTATTCTAGATGTTGGGTGTTTGAGGTGTAAAAAACTGCAAACTCCACCCGATGCTGTCTGAAGGGCAAAAATAAATGATACAAATAAGTTTGTACAGTCTGGTTTCTTTCACCTAATGGGGGCTCACCATTCGTTTCACTGCAAGTCCGTCAGGCTTACATCTGGTGTCCTGTCGGCCATTTAAAAGGGGCCCATCCAACATCCAAATGCCAACTTGGACGTGTTCTCTCTCTCTCCACGAGGAAGCATCTGCTGGAACGCAGCAGTCTGCTGGAATGCAGCAGTCTGCTGTTTCACAGCACTGAATTTTTCTACCACCGACAGGACTGCATCACCGAACAGTCCGGATTGTGACACAGCGGCATTCACAATAAAGGCCTTGTCTTTGTCATGAATGTCTGTGAGTGTAATTCACAGATGGCGTTCCGCCGCCATGAGGCCAATCATATTCTGACCAATCGCACAAGCAATATGTTTGGTAGCTCTTCAAATCAGAAGCTCAGTGCAGTTCCATAAGCATCCAGTCCAGCTCCCTCATCCAAATCTCTCATAAAATGGGCCTGGTAGGCTTGCAAAACCACCAGCGTGTGCAACTCTGCACATCTTCAAGGGAAGAGTAGTCCTCGATTTCCATGTGGTCACATGTGGTATTTTGTAATAATCTCCAACTCCATATAAGTTACCGAAGGTCTGGAAATCCGACCGCTAGGAGGCAAGGCTTCGGCCTGACCACCAGAGAGATCCTCGGAATCTGACGCTCAGAGCAAAAGGAAACCACTGTGCGGGCCTCAGGGCAATGACGCAAATGTCCACATGCAAACTCCACGGAGAATGTCTAGTCGAATCTGGGGAGAGTGACAGAGAAAACCAAAGTTTGGCCTGGTGCTCAGCTCCCATTTTCTCTGCTTCTATGCCGGCCTCCCACGATTCACACGGCTGCATGCCGCTTGCAGACATGTGACCTGCGCCAGCACACGGCTTGACTGAATTTCAGGAGGCAAGCCTTTCAAGGAGCATCCTGACATTCATTAAGCAGCTTGAGTTCCTATGAAAGGGAACCAGGTTTACGTTTCATGTAACCAAGAATTTATCAATACAGTGCTATGTACTGTACTGTACTTTCTTAGATAATCAAAAACATAAAGTGATAGTCCATTCAAACAATGAAAATTCAGTCACTATGTTATCCCAAACCTGTATGACTTTCTTTCTTGCATGGAACACAAAAGCAGAAGTTAAGCAGAAATTTTAGGGACTGACTGCCTCAGTCCCCATTCACAGTATAGAAAACAAGAACAAAATGATTTAATCTTCTCTGCTTGTGTTCCACTGAAGAAAGTCTGAATTTCTTTTTAAAAAAAGGATATGCTTAATAACAAATTGTATTCCGAAAATAAGTTGATTAAAAAAGAACCTATAATATTCCATGAAAGACAGATTCAGCAAAAATGTTCCATTATGAACATCTCTAGTTATTCATATTTATTTTTTTGAATGAAAGATCTAAAGGATAAACAAATTTTATTTCACAGACTTCTCTGCTCATATTTACCAAGGGTGCCAATATTTTTGGCCACCACTGTGTGTTTGTGTGTGTGTGCGTGTATATATATATATATATATATATATATATATATATATATATATATATATATATACACATTTGTACCTATAGTACATAGTACAAAGTGTATTCAATCAGATCAGAGAACGGATCTCATCCAAGTTTCATTCTGTCAAAGTCATTTCAACATTCTCTTGCCCGTTTTGTTCTGACACACTTAGCCTTATTGTACTTCATAAACTTTCAAATGCAAAATGCAATGATTAAAGAAGCTTGATGATTTTCATCATCTCCCCTCCTAATATACTAAAACACTTAACAAAATCCATGGAGAGTCTTCGTGTTCTCCAGGGAGTTTCAAGAGAAAAATGACTTGTTCATCTCTAGGCGCTGATATTTCTGGTCATTTCTAATTGGTTTTAACTAAAATCAAGCCACCTTGCTGGCTCCACAGGTTCCTATTGAACGATTCACCATTTCACATCTCCTCAAATAGCAGATTCACATCTAAATTAGTTTTAGAGGATGTAGAAATTATACAGATGTAGTGTCACATTGAAAAGGAGAACATGATGGGAAACAGTGCAGAAGTTTGTTTTGGGAGCATGAAAAATAAGACATAGAGTAAGCAAGTAGAGGAAAATCTCTGTAAAGAAATGACTTTATCCAGAATAGAGATCTCAAATTACCAGCCTGTAAGCCAATTTTTGGATTTTAGTAATTACCTGGCGCCCAGATAATTTGAGTTTGGGGACCCTGATATAGAGGTGACAGACAATCCGAGAGTCAGTTTAGAGGTTGGAGATCCTGCAGAGATACAGTTGGAGATACAGACCTCATGTGTATCCTCCATAGCAAAGGCTCAGAACTCTCCAGGTAAGTCCCTAATATTGAATAATGAATAGCAGCAAAGAGGATTGACATAGGCCCAAGAAGGGCACATGAACAGTAGGCATGGCTGGCAGGCAGATTGGAGACGCTGACAGAATTTTAATTGTACTGCAGGGAGTCCGGACGATAAGCGGCATTGTTGTTGCTAAGATGCAGCAAAACAGAAGCTCATTCAGCTGAGTGCTTAAACAAACGATGATTACGCCAAATCGGTCCCACAACGCAGCACAACCATTACAGAACCAGATGCAGGAGTCTTTAGAGGCGCTCATGTGAGAATAGAGTAACCAGCTGATCACAGGAAAATACGGATAATGCATAGTTATTCTTTGGAATGCTGACTCTACGCTTGCTTTGGCAGAGGCAAACTTGCAAGGGTTTGGTGTTGCCGAGTAAAGTTATAATCAGAACTCTTTTCTACCAAAATGGTGCTGGAGCTCAAGCCAGAGTCTGTATTCCGACAGGGAATCTGCAAACATAATGTAATGTAACAAAACTTTAAGTAATAAGTCTTACTCTTAGTTACTTCCGCCTAGTTTTGAAAAAACTATATATATATATATATATATATATATATATATAAAAAAAAAAAAAAAAAATATACCATGTCAGAGGAAAAGGGAATCAATGCGGACAATATAGGCATCTTTTTCTCACTCAGATGATCTGATAGCATTTAGAATTGAGGGGTCAGTGAACCCCTGTCCTCTCCCACACTCCACTGATGCCATTGCTCAGTAATCTGTCCATTATACCCGACTGAGCTAAACATGCAACCTGAGCCCATCATCATAAACAAAGCCCCCATCTTCAACAGACCACCAAGAAAAACAGTTGACAGTGGCCTTGGTGACACGAAAAAGTTCTACTGAAATCGCCAATCGAGCAACATTCGTGAAAAAAACTAAATATGTCTGTGCTGCAAAGTATGGATATTTATTATTTGCTAATATTTCCCATAATAAGAATTACATTCCATGTAAAGCTTGCATAATACTCAAAAATGTTTACTTTACGATGAAAAGCTAAATTGCCTTCAGGACGGGGAGGGTTCAAGAAAAAGCAAAATAATTTAATGAATTTATTTACAGTATCTATTTATTTAACAAACCAAAGTTATCTCCTCAGGCAGAGATTGGGCCCGCATTAAGCAACTGCGGACATGACAGTATATGCAATCTTTCAGTGTGTGTGTGTGTGTGTGTGTGTGTGTGTGTGTGTGTGTGTGTGTGTGTAGGTGAAGGAAATTGTGGTGTTGTGATCTGTGGTTACAGCTCATGAGATTGACTTAATATATAAATACATATTGAGGAACATTTACCATTCTTAAGAGCCAAGAGCTATTTCAGATCTCCAACCGTCTAGAATACTAGCTAGCTCTGGGAAAGCGTATGTGAGCTTATGTGATCAAGATGTTAGATTTTTTTTGTCTTTTAGCTGAAACAAAGCCAGTCTTTCACTTTTCATATGAATTAAAGAGATAGATGAGCCAAAAATAATCATTCTGTCAAAACGCTATTGTATGTCATTTGAAGGCTTATAATATAGCACTATTTTGGAACATTATACAATATAATGCATTATGGACTACTTTTATGGGTGACCGTGATTTAACCAAGATGTGTTCTTGGATCAACGTTTTTTTGTTGAACAAGATGGTGATTAAACGAAGATCGTATTTTAGGAAATCCTCCTCAGTTATTGCAGATAACAAACAGCACTATAATATACATGGGTAGCAACACAAGAATAAAAAACAGATAAATCATCTAGAAAAAAAGGCCTCTTATTGCAGTCTATCATGATGAATAGTGATAATTTATGTATCGAAATGTGCTCATTTTAGCAGTAGCACCCACTGATGTAGTGGAAATTACATTTGTCAGAACAAACTGTCCTTCAATTGCATCCATAGACTATGTAAGCAGTCATTGGCTCTTGGTACTGCCGGCAAGTTTTGAGGCCAGACTCTGTTGCTTAAACCAAATTAAACCAGTTGGTCTGCTGATTTTAGATGATTTAAGCTGGTCCTTATAAGGTTTAATATGGTTTCCAAGCCAAATTGAGATTAGTTGGGAGGCCAGCTGCTTTGCAAGCAAAACCAGTTAAAAAGTGCTCAAAACCACAATTAAACCAAACAAATAACAAGCCTGACCAACATGGAAGACTAGTTCCATGCTGAAAGGTGCCCAAAACACCTCTAAAACCAGCCAAAATACCAGCCTCACTGGGCAAGGAGAATAGTAAACCAGCTTAAGCTGGTTTAAGCTAGTTTTGGTGGAATGGTTTCTGACTCATAAGGCAAATAAATTTCCATCTCTCAGTTTCCTCAGATGGTGAACTGCTGTTGATTCATCTCAAAATGAAAAAAAAAAAACCAGCAGATGTATCAACTTCAGTTCAACACGCCAGTGTGGATTGCAGTGAAGCACTTGCATATCTTCTCTTTCATCTCTCAAGCTACTGAATGTCTGAACTCTGAAGCTAACATCGTCTTGAGGAGAATGGGTTGTCATACTTTCCAAGGCCGACCACATCTAAGGCCGCTATCTACTATGCTTCCCTTAGTATTTCACTTGAACTGTTCACACTTTAATTTAACTTTTTCTTTACCCCACCCCCTCCTTTCGTTCTTTCTGCTCTTCCTCCCTCAGACAACTTTCCAATGTTGAAGCAGAAATAATTTTAATATAGTAGTTGAGTGCAAATGCATTAAACATCCCTTAGCGTACCGGTCAGACACTGGGTCTTGTCTGACGAGTGTGTGCTCAAGTAAAATGGTGTACCGTACGCAAATCCTGCCATCCACAAGGACATTCAAAAGTGTCTGGCATGATGCTAGGATGTATTTGCTGTTTGCCAGGGTGTTGGCTTAATTGTTTTGAGTTGTACTTAGAGTGTTGCCTAGTGGTTGCTAGGGTGTAATGGGTGTTTGCCAGGGTTTTACAATGCATATGCTAAGATGTTTTGATTTGTATTTTGTATTTTTTTTTGTGTTGCTATGCAGTTGCTATTGTATTTTGGGTGGTTGCTAGGGTGTTGATAAGCAGTTTTGAATGGTATTTAGTGTGTTGATATGCAAATTTATGGTGTAGGGAGAAATAAATGGAAAACCCAGAGCGGAGTTGGAGACCAGAGATTACAAAATGCTTTGTGAGCGGGGAGGAAATTGCTGTTGCACCGCTCCACTCACATATGGCATGCTTTAATTCCGGTTTTAGCTCATTAAATTGCAGAAAATGCAATGGTGAAACCAAAAGAAAGACCAGAGAGAGTCCACCCTGTTCACATCCTGCACCGACCAATAAAGCTAATTGCCCCAGGAAACCTCTCAGGTAATAAAGCCCCCTATTAGATGAATTACATGTCTGTCAATTCTCTGATTAATGTCACAGAATTACTGCATATCACCTGGTCCAGGAGCAGGGAGGGAATATCAGAGGATCTCTCAAGATTTTTGCAAGATCAACGAATGGGAAGGCAGGAGGAATTTACTTGCAGCTACCGAACATGGCCGCAGTCATGCCTTGCACTTAGTTCTGCATCTATCTTTCATGTTTTTCATAATTAAAACCTGAGAGCTCGGCCAGCTCACTTCCGAGTGTGTTGTGAAGATCAAAGGGTCTCTTGTAACAGAGGGGAGTCGATCAGAGTAGTCACTTTCCAGCCAAAGGGTTCAGGCTTACTGCCTCAATATCCTGCAATTATTTGGGCGTGTGTGATATGGGGAGCTAATGAGGTTGGCAGCAAATGAACAATACATAAACTTGCATCTCCTCACTAAAATAATACTGTATAACTGAAAAAAGCAAGATCTGTAAACATCCATATAAGTACACTGATTGGATAAATGAATGGATGGAGTAAATAGGTAGTACAAAAGTCACTTTATCAATGCAAGGGTTTGTGTGTGGTTGCCAGGTTGTTGCTATATGGTTGCTTAGATGTTCAGGTTTGTTGCCAAGTTGTTTACAGACCCAAGACATAAATATTAAGAGTGGAGAAAGGAAACAGTATTGGAAAAAGGGGGACAAGAGGCGGACTCAAACCTAGGTTGTCTGTACAATATAAATACATCCACACCATTGTTACAGTCATTGCAGGGACACTAGCGGTGCAGTTTGTCTTACATTTTTCTGTTTCCACCGGCCTATTGGAAATAGCCGCACTGGGTGAGAGGTGCTATTTACATCTAGTGCAAATAGTCACTCCGTTTGTATATTCAGTAAATTACAGCCACTTCCATCACAACCAATTGATGGTGTATTTGTGCAATCAAAAATATACAAATGGGCCATGATTATCTACTAATTTATAATCAAGCAGAAAGGGTGTTTTCATTCCAGAGAGAATTTCTTTGGACAAAATCTTTAATTCGCCTCTGGGTACAAGATGAGTCATCAATTTATTTAATTTGTTTTCTCAGGAAGAGAAGTTTTCAGGTCATACATATGCTAAAAGCCAAGAGACAGTGACTAAAAGTCACAAATTAATTTGAATGATGTCTTAAAGTCTATGATAAAAAGAGACCATGCAAATTCTATAAACTACAGTACAGCATGCATTACACACAAGATTCCACGGGCTAAAACTGTCTTTTTAGCTCGCAAAACAAACACAATATGCATAATCTAGTTTTCTTTTTCCCAGCACAGTGGGTCCCAAATCTCGTTAATGTTTTACCATTTACTTTAGCTCACTATTGTATTTCACGAGGGCGGCTCCATCGCTGACATTTAAAAAAAATATATAATTTGAAGGTAAGCAGGTTGCTGTTTGTATTCATACATTAACCTCCAAATATGTCATATACTGTATGTGATATTTTGTTAATAAAACCTCTACAGCCTCGATACATTCACTAATAGCACTGCTTTAAGTGCCTTAAAGAATACAAATATTAAGCATACAAATTTTGGTTAATATGTTAATTCATTAAAGATCCCATGAAATCCATTGATGTTTATTTACACAGTTTATTTTCCTTGGACAAGAATCTGTGTTGTAGATTACTACTACTAAATTTAAAATGTGTATCCCCCTTTTTCCCGAGGGTCTTACTGGAGAAACGAATGTGGGTGTGACTTCTGCCAGAAGCAGTTCTATAGCATTCGCTAGCTCCAGCTGCAGTCATTTTAGACTCTGTTATAAAGATGCATTTCGGATGGTCTGATCGCAAATGATCAGCACTACATACAGTACTGGGTCACAAAAACACATACAGAGGTAGTCAGAAAAGCATGTGGCCATATCACATTTAAACGCCGTCCTGATGCATCCCAGATAGCAGCGAATCAATCAATAAACGTTTAAACTTGCATGCGGATTTAAAAGGAAATTACCGTCCGAATGGATAACTTGAAAAAGCGCTCACACACCCAAGGATGAGAACTTCACGGCTCCTCGGTGTGTCTCACTGATTTCAGGGTGATAAGATGACAAGCACACACTTCTGAAGCTGAACTAACATAGGTACTCCACAAAACCTATGGATAATTTTGCTCGGAATGTTGTTTTTGTGCTTAGATTAAATTCCAACTGCATCTGGGAGAAACAGTGCACAGGCTTTGTTTGCGCTATCTTTGTCTTTATGAATTTTTTGCAGTTTATTATCATACAGTAACACAATAACATAGTGATTGATGTACACGTCATCGTGAAATCAGACACCCTTTCCTCAAAATCCCAACACTGCAACAAAAGAATAAATGGACATACGCTGCAACAACAACTACCCCTGCATTCCAAACAAGATAAATCATCCTCCAAAGGGCACTTTGAAGGGAGAACAGTCATGATATTCATGCTGTAAGATCACTTCTAACAGAATTTCCAATAAAAATGACTTAATAATGTAGTTCTGAATGACCCTTATTTTTGAGCCCACACCTTTTAGCCTTTAAAGCTCTCGCAGTGGATGATAACATGTTAGAAGGGAATAGGGCATAGGGATGATTACTTCTGAATGGAACGCACCCTGTGTCGACTTGATAACGGAAGTAATGCCCACATTTCACGCTAAGCATCACGGGACGTAGGAAAAATGTGGTTATCTACTGAAGGTGGTTTCAGAGCAAAAAGACATGGTTTAAAAGGCACCAAAACTAAAATTTTGTTTTTTCTTTTGATTTATGTGTATGTAAATCTATCATTCCTCTGATTATCTAGGCTGAATGCAAAATTAGTATTGATCTGCATACCGATGAATCAACTGTGGGTGCAGTAAAACTTGAATACATCTGAAGCACTTATTCAGGATTGAATTTTTGCATTTCGTTTAGCAAATAATACAAGCAAAAGAACTACTCAAGGAAACATGTTAATGCAAATAAAATTCTTTATTGATTTATTATAGCATTATTATGAGTGATTACACACTCCCACTCATATTCTACTGCTTAAATAGATGTTTACATGGACCTATACCAAGTATAGTCATAAACACAAACACATTTTGAAAGACTTGCTGCGTAAATGCTTACATTGCAGCTTTCAAGTATGTGGTGAACTCCAGCTCATTAGAAAATAAGAGGTTAACTGCAGGACATAGCCATAGATAGATCCATACGTCTCCTGCAACACATAAAGGAAGTAGCCTTGCAATCCAGTAATTATTAATGACAAAAGTCTATAAGCATTCCATTAGGTGCAAGCAGCTGTCATAAACATCTTAATTAATTTACAAAGCAAGCGACTGGGGAATTACGATGATGTGAAAATCTGCTTCCCTCTGCCGCTCCATAGCACTGGAACAGATCGGGCTTTTAAATTTTTAAACACATCTTTCATGTTCTCCAGAGCACAAAAAAGCCTTTGAACAGTCAGGAGTTAGGAGACGCACCTCGTAGCTTCGCTACCTTTTGGGTTGTCCCATGGTCATTTTTTCTATAAACTGGTGACAAGACTTTTAGCGTTCGAATTCAATGTGTAAAGTCCCTTTATTTTGCCTTTGTTATAGTGCCAGCTTCTTTTTCCCACTATTTTTTCTAAAATTTAATCCATACAATCCATTGTGCTTTCATTTGCCATTTCCTTTGAAAGGTACAAAAGAGTGAAAGGTACTCTTTGTGTGTATTATTGGATTTTTTAATTTGTTCTTTTTTGTTGTACTGTACAATATCAGGCTTTAATTGTTGGTACAGGTTTGTAATTATAAACTCTGTAAACATCATCAATGACTCAGAAAACAACAAATGATATATATATATATATATATATATATATATGTGTGTGTGTGTGTGTATATATTCACACACCGGCCACAACATTAAAACCACGTGCCTAATATTGTGTAGGTCCCCATTGTGCAGCCAAAACAACGCCAACCCGCATCTCAGAATGAGATACTATTCTTCTCACCACAATTGTACAGAGCAGTTATCTGAGTTACCGTAGATGACCAGTCTGGCCATTCTCTGTTGACCTCTCTCATCAACAAGGCATTTCCGTCCACAGAACTGCCGCTCACTGGATGTTTTTTTGCACCATTCTGAGTAAATTCTAGAGATTGTTGTGCGTGAAAATCCCAGGAGATCAGCAATTACAGAAATACTCAAACCAACCCGTCTGACACCAACAATCATGCCACAGTCCAAATAACTCAGATCAAATTTTTTCCCTATTTTAATGGTTGATGTAAACATAAACTAAAGCTCCTGACCCGTATCTGCATGATTTTATGCACTGCACTGCTGCCACACGATTGGCTGATTAGATAATCACATGGATGATTGTTGGTGCCAGATGGGCTGGTTTGAGTATTTCTGTAACTGTTGATCTCCTGGGATTGTCACAAACAACAGTGTCTAGAATTTACTCTGAATGGTGCCAAAAAAACTATCAAAAAAATACATTCTAAAAATAATCCAGTGAGGGGCAGTTCTGTGGAAATGCCTTTTTGATGTGAGAGGTCAACAGAGAATGGCCAGACAGGTTCGACCTGACAAAGTATACAGTAACTCAAATAACCACTCTGTACAACTGTGGTGAGAAGAATATCATCTCAGAATGGTGATCTCAGATTCTGAGATGTGGGTTGGTGCTGTTTTGGTGGCACGAGGGGGACCTACACAATATTAGGCAGGTGGTTTTAATGTTGTGGCTGAATGGTATATATATATATATATATATATATATATATATATATATATATATACTGGTGGCCAAAAGTTTGGAATAATGTACAGATTTTGCTGTTTTGGAAGGAAATTGGTAATTGAATTCACCAAAGTGGCATTCAAATGATCACAAAGTATAATCAGGAGATTACTGATGTAAGAATCACCACCATCACTATTTGAAAAAAGTCATTTTTGATCAAATCTAGACAGACCCCATTTCCAGCAGCCATCACTCCAACACCTTATCCTTGAGTAATCATGTTACATTACTAATTTGATTCTAGAAAATCACTTGCCATTATATCAAACACAGTTGAAAGCTATTTGGTTCATTAAACTAAGCTTAACATTGTCTTTGTTTTTGTTTTTGAGTTGCCACAGTATGCAATAGACTGACATGTCTTAAGGACAATATTAGCTCAAAAATGGCAAAAAAGAAACAGCTTTCTCTAGAAACTTATCGGTCAATCAATGTTTTGAGGCTATACAATGCTTGAAATTGCCAAAAAACTGATTTCATACAAAGGTGTAGGAAATTTTATCCTAATAAAAACAACAGCTGTCACTGATCTGATTACAAAACATCGCCCTCTCTGGAGAAAAAAGAGAGGAAAACAGAGTCTCTGTGGCTCCCAGGGGACAGGGACCAATGTGGAACTACCACACTCTCACATTCTCAAATGTATTTCAAATATTCATTTTATCACAAACATGACATTACAAGCAGAATTCTAATTGTTATTGTAGCTGAGCTCCTTCATTAACATAATCCAAAGACGTGAAGTCTAGTGCATTTATACTGTAAATACAGTATTGGCTTTTAGTTGGTGTGGTGGAAGAGGGTGTGGTCGAGCGTTAGTGTGTGAATGGAGAGCAAGATCGGGAGATGAGAATTGAAAGGATTGTCATCTGTTTATAATGAGTCTAACACCTGTTTCTTGTTCTAGTGAGGGTGCAGGAGAGTTTAAAAGGAAGCCAGACGCATTCAGCCACGCTTGCATGTGTGTTTGTCTTATGTTTTATGTTCTATGTTGTTTTCAAGTTTATACTATTAAACTTTACTTTGACTGTTTAGCCGGTTCCAGCCTTCTCCTTGCCTGTCCTTATACTGTTAGAGTTGGCTATTTTCTTTTTAAGTGGTCACATGGTAAAGTTTACAACCATTGTTTTAGCTAAATAGATGATTGACAGGTGAGTAGACTATCCTTTATAGTTAGATTTGCGAATATATTACAAATGCGATGTGGTAAAATTATTTTCGACAACCTCAAAATACAGTTTCAGTGATACAATTTCCCCATTTACACCTGTATTTAGCGCTGACCACTTTTGGTCTGATCACTCAAAACAAACGTTAAAGGAATGTTCCAGGTTCAATTCATGTTAAAGGGATAGTTCACCCAAAAATTAATATTTACTCATTTACTTATCCTCATGCAATCACAGATGTGGAACTTTCTTTTTCTGCTGAACGTAAATGAAGGTTTTTAGAAGAATAACTCAGCTCTGTAGGTACATACAATGTATGTGAACGGAGACTGAAACTTTGAAGCTCAAAAAAGTTAAATCCATCGTCTGAAGAGATATGATTGATAAAAAGTTAAAAACAAAAACTTTTTTGTATCTTAATCTCCACTTTCACTATCACTTTTACATCTGAAAGTCACATGTGTTGCCTGTTTAGTTTCACTTTCTGAAATCACAGATTTAGTTTCACTTTTACATCATTTATAGTAAAAAATTATGTAAATATTATTCTGTTTCTCAACCACACCGCTTATATTGCTTCTGATGTTATGGATGTAAACAATATTCATATGGATTACTTTTAAGTTTCCTTTATGTGATTTTTGGAGCTACAAAAGGTCTGATCACCATTCACTTGCATTGTATGGACCTACAAATTGGAGATATTTTTTCTAAAAAACTGTGTTCTGCTGAAGAAAGAATGTCATACACATCTGAGATGGCATGAGAGTGATTAAATAATGAGCTAATTAGTAGAAAGTATGCTATTCTCATTCTCAAAGATTATTTCTCTCTTTATCTCTCTCTCTACCCCCATATATTTGCGTAACACAATTAGTATTTCATTGTTCAATGCTAAAGCACCTCCAAAGTCAGCAGTCAATTCACATTACAATACATCGATGCTTCCTTTTTTAAATATAAATTAATATAAATATAACTTTTTTAAATACATTTCAAGTAAGCAAATGTTTAATTTATTTATGATAAAACTTGCTATTTAATTATGTATAAAAATAAATAAATCCTTAGTGCATGCACTCATCTAGAAAGGTCACCTCCTTTCCAGTCTTACAGCTCTGCACCCTCATTCCATAATCGTCTGATGTAATGAAGACAGAACTGTGTGGCATCTCCCTCCTTGGTTACCAAGATGGTATCTCCCACTTCACTGTACGCAGTGGGGGGAGGAGGGTGTTTTTCTCCATTTTATGGGGAAAGCCTGTCAAAACGGATCAAGATCGCTGACATGGCACAGTAACACACTGGCCCACAACCCACTGGAGGAGAATGCACATGTTACTGTTCGAGAAGAATAAATAAATAAATGTATAATAGTAATAGAAAACAGAATTTATTGATTTATGTAAGAGTGCTAGTCATCATCACATTGGTCGAGTGATGTAGGGGCACTTTAATTATTTCTCAAAAGCCAGACGAAATCAGTGTGGCGTAATGAGACTACATCGATTTCCCTTCAGCTAAAGCAACATGCTCGCTCGATCTGTGGCACTCTGCAGAAAATTACTCGAGAAAAGAAGGAAACTGTTTGTCTTAGAACAGAGCTCAGGGCCACCCAAACAAATAGCCAGGAATAACACAACAGAAATGAACTCAAAAGCTAAGTTATGGCATTTAAGAAAGCTTAAGTTGGCATAAAGAAATGCATTGTTTCAACTGGGGCTTGGATTGCAAATGACTAAAATTGTGTGATGGTGCCATGCACAGGAGTTAGCATCAGTGCCATAACCACCATATATATTGAGGGGGACAATAATTGTCGACCAAAATGGGGTTTTCAATGGTTAATTCTCAAATTATTACATGTCACTTTCTGACATCTGCTTGAATATGTGGCTGTATCCTTAGTAAGTACACATTGGCCAGTAATATCGTCATGGTGTTCAAAAGGGCAGTAGAAGTTTGAGTTTTACCTGCAACTTGTCCTGATTCCATTCCTACTCCCTTTACCCAATAATTTCCTGTCACTTTCTTCTGCCTCTGCATCAGTGATCAAAAGCTCCCTTCAAAAAGCATGTGGCAAATAAAAAAATAAAAAAAACAGCGAACAACATGAATGGCTTGAATTGTGTATAAAGGGGAAATCTTCTCTTTAGAGCGCTTGTTCTCCACCGAAAAGGCCAAACACAAGAGTCACAGACTGTGGCTAATACCTTTGCATCTGATTGATCTTTAGAAGATGAGCTGCAAATGCAGGTTGTGGTTTACTGTAGGCTGAGGCAGTTGTGTATGTTCTTTTGGGGCACTAAAATTAGCTCCCCGTGTCTTTTCCTGCCCGCAAAAATATCTATTTTTAAAAAGACAACAAACAAACACAGAGCAAAACAGCTTACAACTGGATGGAAAGTAGTGCTTGTGAATGAGTGGGTGCATTCATTAACACATTAAATGGCCTTAAAGGTTTTTCATTCCGATCTATATATATATATATATATATATATATATATATATATATATATATATATATATATATAACATGAGAAAAGAAGATCCTAGTCCTTGGTGTCTTTCTGAAAGCCTCACCAGAAGTGAGATACAGAGGCCTTGCAGCTGTCAGTTGCTTGCATTAACAAGCAAGAGAGCAACCGTGAACCGAGCATAAACTCATTCACCCTAAAGAGTGCAGCAATGATGCATGCAAACAAACATACATACGTACTTAAATACATACAGTACATATATACATATAGTACATGCATGCATTTGCATACATGTGGTAGAAACACTGTTAAAAATGCATTGTTATGAAAACTAATGTGAATGCACCTCAGTAAGCTTTGTCAGTGCTGATCATGGTGCTTCCATAATTTACAAGCAGGGTGCTGTGGCAAAGTGGGCAGAGTTAAAAACCTGGGGGGTGTGGTGAGTGAACTCACAGCCAATCGAATTTGGCCATGTGGATGGAAAAACGTCCTTTTCGTCCGGGTTGGGCCATGATGGCCGACTAGTCGACGAGTCCAACAACCTAGTTGAATAGGGAGGTCAACAACCGAATTGAAATTTAGTTGTGCTCTATCTAGCAATTTCTGAAAGCAAGAACATCTAGGTTACGGATGTAACCTCCGTTCCCTGATGGAGGGAACGAGACTTTGTGTTGAAGAAGCGACAGTAGAAGCGACATCTCTGATCTATGAGAAAAGGCCAATGAGAAATTGGCAGACAGAATTTGCATGTCCCGCCCCCACAGGGTGCCATGCGTTGAGTTGTGAACGTGTACTGCTGACACAGGAGCGTTCAGATATTTTATGTACCAAAGCGACCGGCAGTGTCAGGCTGCACGTACCCTCCCCCGGGGGGGGCAGCACAGCTGTGAGCGGCGAGCAGGCCCGAGGAACCAATCAAGTAGCCGTGGGGGGGGGGGTGGAGGTCTCGCGCTCGCGGCGGCCAAGTAAAGCATAGCGGACATCTGTGCATCAGCCTCAGACTGGGCGAGCAGACCTGAAGGTAGCGGCCCAGGCGAGTCATCAGCATCAGACGCCGCTGTGATGCTCTCCGATGCAGCGGCGATGTCGTCATCCAATTCCGGGAGCTCAAGGGAGAATGCCGGCTGGCCACGAGGCGAGCCACACTCATCCCGAGCTCAGACGGAAGCAAGCAAGCATGCCGGGGGGGGGGGGTGGTTTGCGGGGACTTAACCGGTGAAACCGAGCCCGTCATTATCCACAAATCGCATTTATCTGTATGTATATCACCAGCGGCGCCGGCCCCAATCCCATAGGAAGGCGTGGGGGGCAGCTGAAATGCTTCTCTCGTGAAGAAAGAATGCCGCGACAACAATGCTTCCATGACTATGTTCTCACACTGAGAACATAAACAATTCATAAAATGCTGCCTGCATGTGATCACAGCCCAGACACGCGAGGCAGCTTTTATGACCATCAGAATTGGAGAGAAATCAACCGCATCCAGAAACTACAAAGACGTCTTTAAAAAGACGCATCCTGAAAAGGACGTTCAACGCCAACTGTGTATTGCTCTTATAGAGAAATAAACTCTTTTAGGAAAACATTCTCTTTTAAAAGCGCTGTCGAATTGCCCAGGGGCAAAGCCGCTGATATGCACCATAGATCCAACAGCATACGCTTTGAGAGATGAGAGGAACAGTTTTTGTGAATCGCAGCTCGCTGCTCACACAACCGGTCAGCTCCGAAGAAAATTTCTAAATGAAACGAATGCATTTCCCTCCCTTTATACCCGTATGTCCGGGGGCGGGACATGCAAATTCTGTCTGACAATTTCTCATTAGCCTTTTCTCATAGATCAGAGATGCGAAAGGCTCTCAAGAGAGAGCCCTAGTGTCGCTTCACCGGCACAACGTCAAAGTGAGCAACAGACGGGGAACACCAATGTTACGATTTAGTAAAAAAATAAATACAATTTGTGTTTAAAAATGCAAATGCCTTGAGTGATAGGTATACAGCCTGTTCAATGGGTTAATCAAAATGGGGTCTATCGAAATTCTAAATTTAAGATAATAAAAAATTATAACAACCCAACGTGGCTCGTTGTACGCACACCGATCAGCCACAACATTATAACCACCTGCATAATATTGTGTAGGTCCCCCTCGTGCCACCAAAACAGTGCCAACCCGAATCTCAAAATTGCATTATGAGGTGATGTTCTTCTCACCACAGCTGTACAGAGCTGTTACTGTAGTTACTGTAGACTTTGTCAGTTTGAACCAATCTGGCTATTCTCTGTTGACCTTTCTCATCAACAAGCGTTTCCATCTGCAGAACTGCCCCTCACTGGATGTTTTTTGTTTTCTTTTTGGCACCATGCACGTTGGCGCTGTTTTGGCGGCACGTGGGGATCTACACAATATGGTTTTAATGTTGTGGCTGATAGATGAATCATATCAATTTTTGAGATGTCAAAAAACATTTAAGGAACCACGTAATATCATTTAGCAAAAAATAAAGAAACAAATGTCACCACAGTCACACAATTTTCATGAGATCAGGCTGTAATATATCGTTTACTCATCCCTAGTGCACCCAATTCCAAGACGTACAATGTTGTAGCTCCCTTATTTGAACACAGACAACATTTGTAAATGCAAACAGAAAAGTCTCAGCATTTTAGAGACATACTGCTTTGAGACCAGTGGCAAGGTTAATTATTCATTAACTAAGCTCAGCTAATCTCCTGCCGTGCTGAGCATCATTATATACACACTACACCTACACTACAGAGACATAAGCCACTTTTTATAGCATTACTATGATAAAACAGCATATTACCAGCTATCTTAACAAAGGTAAATGCAACAGAGGCAGATCTAAGGGTATGTGATAAACAGCTTGCACACTGAGCAGCTTATCAAGGGTGGGTGTGTTTTTAAACTAGTTATTAATGCCGTAAATTAGCTTGTATAATTGAATGTTCATATAACATCAAATCCTTCCCAAAAGAATTACTATTGGACTGCTAATAATAATATCTTATTTCCCAGATGAATTTTATTGGACTTGAGAATAATTCCATCACTCGGTTAATTCTGGAGACAAAAAGGGTGGGGTGTATCTTTGATAAAGGGGCTTAGTTTGGTAATAGTCACTCTGTACAAGCTAAAGACAATTGTGCATTACAAGGCCGAGGGTTGTCGTTTTAAAGACTCAAAATCTTTTGTTTTCTGTTGCGATGGTGCACACTTTACATAAGAAATCGCAGACTATGTGTGTCAATTACCAGAATAATCGAATGCAACAGCTGATTGATGACTTGCATGACTTGACAGGAAAAAAAATAGATGTAAGAAACCAGTTCAAACTGTGCCATAATTTTGCAACAAGTCACAACATTTTTCAGAAACGTGCACACTAGAATAGTAGTAGCGATGGGTATTTGCTGCAGAATGGCTACAATCTGGGGCTTCATTTTGCAGACTTTAGGTGACATTTTTTTTCCAATCCAACCAATAGCTTGAGTTTTGGTGTGGGATTATCTGTTTGCTGAATAATGAAAAGACAAGGGGAGTATTTTGGAAACCTGCTTTAAAATTATTTCAATTCCATTCAGTCTCACTAGAGGTCTGGATATTACACGCTTTTCATTTAAAACACAAACTTCAGTCTTGTAGTGTGCGCTTGGCTTCAACAGTATTTGATTGTCAATTGAGTAAAGAGTAAACTGTGTTTTCTTTAATTCAACTACAGCTTTATAATCTTGCCAGCCAAACATAACTTGTCCATTACATGATGGTACACAAGTAACAATCCAGCCTTCTTAAAGGTCCAACATAAACTGGAGACTTCCCTTTTGTGGCCTGTTCTGACATCTAACAGTTAGGGTGTAAGATATATATTGAAGGTATAACAATGTTTCTCTCTATAAAGCAGGAATAAACAAATGGAGACCAGCAATTCTCTGGAGTGCACATTTTCTACGTGCACACAAAGACAATAGTTTGCCATTACAAATCTTTTAGAAAAGCATGCATTTCTTAGTATTTGGTATCCAAAATCTGATGATCCATGTTATTCCAGCATGTTTTGAGCATATTGTGTGCTTGAATGAAAGGAAGACAGATGACAGAATTTCCCAATTCATCCATGCTACACAATTTCGCTTTGCCTGTGGCCAGTGAGCGCAAAGTTGTCAAAGGTTATCTTCCGGTTTAATTGGGTTGTTTCGGTTCGTTGGAGAGTTCACTAACTAATTCACCACAATTCAGATGATACCTTTTTAAAAGTCAATGTCAATATTACAATGTTTATAATATAATACTGTTATTATAAAATAAAACTATTTTGCACCTATTAAAGTGTTTTTTGAAAAGTTAGAGGACAAGTGTCAATAAGGGGCATGCTATATTTATAATATTTCTTTGTTTTAAAAACCAACAATTTTCTGTTTATTTCCAGATTTAAATGAGATATTGAATCCCAGATTTTGAATGTGATCTCAGATTTTTGGACCCCACTGTATATGTATTTTCAGCACCCCCACCAGCTATGTGATGTGAACAATTTGGATTTTCTTGGAATGTTCTTGGACAGTGATAATGCAATACGAAAAGGAAAAACAGACAGAAAAAAGGAAGAGGAGGAGATAATAAAAAGGAGGTGGAAGCAAAAAAGACTAGAAAAGAAATGGTATATGTGCCAAATCAGGCCTGATTAATTTATACTCTTCAAATGCTTCCGAGATGCAAAAAATGCTATCCGAGACAAAAGTGATTAATTTCATAACCGATGAAAACACAGAAAGACAATCTCAAATATGGGAGCATGATTATTTCAGGAATTCTAAATAAAAAACCTAACACAGAAAATCATTTTCAAAAGAAAATTGCATGAAAAAAAAATGCGACCACATTATCTGGAGGCTTCTTTTTTCCACCCTTCCTCCTCTTCTCAGTCTTTAGAAAAGAGAAATTTATTTCTGCCTTCATCTCTAAATTGGATGCAATTTATTGCCTCTCTAAAGCTCGTTTTTCACTGGCCATGGCAGCCAATGCGTATCTGCCTCCTCAGTGTGGCCTCGGGTGCTAATATGCAGAAAGTGGCCACGGGGAGACGCGACTCGGTTAAGGGGAAAGGGGAGGAAAGTTGGGGGACACAGCCCAAGAATCAATCCATTTTATTCAACTTAATATCAACACTTTTTGGCCCTGTAGACATTTAGAAAATAAACTCCCTTAAAACACACTTTTCATGCTTTCATGCTCTCACACTGTAAACACTAATGCTGTCACTACTGAAAAAAATCAAGTTGTCTTAATTAATTAAACATTACTCAATGTCAAGTTTGGGGGTCATAACTCAAACATCTATGTTGATTGAACTTATCTTAAAAATCTAAAAGTGACACTAAAAGTGTTAATAACTCTTAATAGCTCTTTTGTACGACAATTTACTCTATGTTGTTTTGTTGCAAATAGGTGTTTGTATGATGCCACTTTTAGGGTGATCTGTGTCCACTTTGGTCAAGTTGGACCCTGTTAACACTATTTCGGTTCACCTTGTGCATGTGCAACTGAAGAACAGGTCTGTATCAGTTTCTGTAGAGAATTAGGTTTATTTAATGATTGACCAAGAATTGGTTACAATACTCTTTATGTGAGCAGTGTTATATGATCTAAATTAGAAAACACAAGTAAATTCAGCTAACATTGTTAACGTTAAGTGGGGCGGCTGTGGCTCAGGTGGTAGAGCAGGTTGTCCACTAATTGCAGGGTTGTTGGTTCGATTCATGGCCCACATGACTCCACGTGCCGAAGTGTCCTTGGGCATGACACTGAACCCCAAGTTGCTCCCAATGGAGGGCTAGCGCCTTGTATGGCAGCTCTGCCGCCATTGGTGTATGAATGTGTGTGTGAATGGGTGAATGAGACGCAGTGTAAAGTGTTTTGAATACCGCTAAGGTTAAAAAGGCGTTATATAATTGCAGACTATTTACATTTTAAGTAGAAAAAACAATATTTCAATAGCAAATCAGATTTAAGACAACTTGCATGTAGTCACCTTAACTGAAAATGAATTCTATATGAATAATGAAATAAGTGAACTTAATCACACAAGTTTTGGAGATTCCATTGTTTAATTAAATTGAGGGAACGCGTTTACTGTAACGAATGAGGCTGCTATTCCTTCAGCCGACAGAGAGGGAGCCCTCTCCTGAATACTGACACTGAACCGTTTCTTCTATGGTGACTTCCTGTTTATATCATATATATATATATATATATATATATATATATATATAATGCCTTGCCATTGTTACCTTACCAAGCATTTATGACATAATTTACTCATTGCCTTCTTGTTATGACCATTATGCTTGTCTTTTTGGATTACCGTTTTGCTCTGTTTGTCTGGTCGGATTGCTTACTTATATATCGACTACTTCGCCTTCTTAATCAACTACGTCTCTGCCTAACGTCTTTGATTTGATTGCTGTGTTTAATACACTTCCTGCATATGGATTCTACCTCAGCTGCCATGTCGAGTCCCTTACATTTACGCAATCCATTGAGTAAACTTAACTTAATAGGGTTTTAAGTGTGTATACAGTGTAATAAAAAATAGTGTTACATGCATCAGAGGAGAATAATGTCTATTTTATTCCTGAAATGTTGTGAACATTTCCAACAGAATATAATTTCCACAAAATCTCAAATTATGTTTTGTGTTCAATTCACCTTATTCAGCCTCCCCCTTTTCCGCGCTCCGCTCTTTCGAAATTGGTCATCAAACTTCCTGTTTGTATTAGTGTGTACTGAGAAGAGTAGATCAAAATGGATTGTGTGGGAGCACAGAAAGTATTTTTCCCCACGAATTGATGGTGTGACTCAACACAACTCGTGAGGTGTTTTTTCTGTCACTATAAATGTAAATTTTTCGACACCAGCGGAGGTAAACTAGACCTGGCGGATCTCATTCAGACAGCTACAAACTGCACTTTTTCACAAAAAACATACAAAAATCCACAAATAAAAAGCATTTGAAAAGTAGCATTAGCAAGATTAAAAAACTGTTTTTATCTTCAAATAATAATATAAAATACATCTCTCTGTTTAAATAAACTAATTTCATTTTTAAATTAAGTTATTTAGACTGAAAGATATACATTTGATTGTATTATTGGAAGATAAGACTGTATTTGAATCTTTTCTCATGCTATTTTTCAAATGATTTTCTTCCATAGTTGAAAGAACACATTTATATACAGTAACTGTTGGACTGAATCAGAGACAGCCGAGCAAGAGAAGGGCCAATCAGAGGGGAGGAACATGATACAAGTGACAGGAACAACAACATGAACAGTGAGCGATCATGGAAGCATCATACAGTGTATTTGTGTGGTTGTAAAGATGGGCTGATTTTCATGTATTTTCATGGTGGCCAGTGCATAGTTCAGTGGACCCATCTCGTGCACGTTGTACAGGCAGAGTACCGCAAGTCAGCCAAACCTGTGTGCTTCTGCTTCACAGGAAACTCAACATGCAGCAAACAGGAAACACAAAGGCAACCGTCTCTTTTCAAGAACAGAGAGCTGTGGGATGTCGACTGTGTCAGCTACTGTGTGACCGAGTCTAACATAGTGTCTTATAAAAAGTGCTTTAGCTTCACATGTGAAACTGCAAGGGTCAACACATGGCAAGCATACAATTCAGTCAGTCATCGACTGGAATGCTTACATATGCTTAAACTGCAAGTAATGACACCTGTTCTATTAACTTGTTAACTCGTGTGGTCTTTCAAAGTCAGCCAGCATATGTATCAAACACAGGAAATTACATTACTTTTGCTTACAAAGTGCAATACTGCGGTTAGCCAAGAGTATCTCACTCGCCCTCACACTTTCACTCTCTCTTCTATAAACATTAAACAGACTCCTACTCGCACACTTCCTCCTCTGTTAGCTCAAGGTGCATTCTGTCCAGCGACCTTGCTGTGGAACGCCTACGTGAGGCGATGAATAAGTATCACATTACCTTCACTGACAGCTGACACAGTCGGGCCCAGGTGATATACCAGACATGACAAGTGATTCTAATTAAACATTGAGGCTGAGGATATAAAATGGCAGGTAGGAAACAAACCCTGTCTGGCCAACCAGCACATTCTAGTTCTAATCTGACGAGCTGGCTTGTCAGGCCCAGCTCATAGGTTCCGTCAAACTCGGGCCTGACTCCCAGGGAAAGGTGACAGTTTTCTGCCCGAGGGGAAAATGGGACTTGCTGTACCCCTGCCCATCACAAAAAATAAACACGGAAGTGAGAGTTGGCATAATGTGAAACCAAACCGTGCTTCTGGGCTTTGCAAATTTGTCAAACTGTTGTTCTGCTGAATGAAGTACAAATGAAGTGGCACCATGGTTGTCCCCAGGCTTAGGAAATTCCTGTCAGACTTCCACTTGTTTTAAGGAAGAAACTGCAGCCTGAACTCACCTGGAGCCAGGATGACAAGAAAAACACACATTTAGTTTCTTTTTGGTTTGCCATGACACTGTGCTTCTCCATTTCTTTGCCTTAAAAGGGACAAGGAAGACATGTTTTGTGTATCTTCTACAGAAAGAGTACATGAAACGAAGGCAGCGATTTTGAGAATCCTACAGCGAGACACCGATGGCACACAAGGAATCAACAACTACGTTTCATTGTGACACTGGACTGCACTAAAAAAAAAAATAGATGTGTCTTAAACTATTCACTATACACTTACACTATACACTAAGCCATCTATTGTATGAATTTTCAAAGAGCAGTATCATCTCAAATTTTGTTACATCATGGATGCATTTGTTGTTTTTTAGCTGATGGAAGTGATGTTTTAAACGCACTGTTTTGCCACTAGTTTTAGTGCATTAGCATAACACTCATGTTGAAGTTATATTGTTTGTTTATTCAACTCACATTTACGTGGCGCTGTCTTCACAGAGCTTTCGGTAGCTACCAAATTTGTCATTTGTCAGGCCGTGAGGCCAGGTAACCCCACCCCTTCAGCTACTGTATGTAGAGCAAGCCATGATGTGTCCAACATTCCACACTCTGTTATTTCGGTTGCAGAAGTACATCATCTGGGTAATTGTAGTACTCTTCTTTTCAATACAGTTTTCAATGTGACCACACTACTCACACTATTTACACTACAAAATACCATAGAATAGAGTCCCAAATGTATGATTATTAGGGATATGCCCAAAGCTGTATACCTTATTCGGAAAGGCATGATTAATGACTTCATTAAGAATAATAGAAAATTATTTTTAGAAGACTGATCATCCAACGAGTACAGGTATCAAGGAATATTTTAAATAAACATATAAAAAAATTACAAAGCAATGATGAGTCTGTGAAGCCAATATTACTACATTGTAAACCTTAAGAATGAAAATGTGCATGGTGATTTCAAGTTCAGATCGGATGGCCGCATTCTCGACATTTACAGTCTCCGTTAATTGTGCATGTCTTGGGGGCATAGGTAGCTCAGTGGTAAAGACCCTGGCTACCACCCCTGAAGTTCGCTAGTTTGCTAGTTTGTAGTTAGTGAGTGACTCCAGCCAGGTCTCCTACGTAACCAAATTGGCCCGGTTGCTAGGGAGAGTAGAGTCACATGGGGTAACCTCCTCGTGATCTCCATAATGTAGTTAGTTCTCAGTGGGGTGCGTGGTGAGTTAAGCGTGGATGCCGCGGTGGGTGGTGTGAAGCCTCCTTACGCGCTATGTCTCCATGGCAATGCGCTCAACAAGCCACGTGATAAGGTGTGTGGGTTGACGGTCTCAAATGCGGAGGCAGCTGGGATTCGTCCTCCACCACTCGGATTGAGAAAAATCACTACACGACCACGAGGACTTAATAAGCGTATTGGGAGAAAAAGGGGAGGAAATCCCCATCCAATGAAATAAAAAATTTTAAGTCTTAAGAAATCTACGCTGGTAAAGAGAATCATCATACACATTTTCCACTTCTTGAAATGTCTGTTTGAAATATCTGATCTGTAACACATTAACATCAAATGTTTCAAACAATTCATATGTAAGGATTTATAAACCAACCTGAGCACGATGTTTAATTCCTGACCAGAGAAGTGATGATTTTATAATGGAGCTTGACTGTAAGTTGAGCACATTTATATCCATATTACCAATGAAGGTAATTATCTGGTAATCCTTTATTCCCAAAAAATGTAAATGCTCCACAGAGGTTTAAATTCTTCATAGTGTGTGAATCTATTCAGAATTTTCCTTTTTAGTTTTTAATTTCTAGAAATATATAGTGGCTCTATCTTGCAATGTATTTCACTCCATTTCACTAATTCTGCACATGTAATTTAACTAATTAATTATGTCCACCACAAAAATATGTGCACTTAAAATAAGCCTCGAGCGTATCATAAAGCTTTCTGATAGAGATTTACGGTGCTTTCAGTCTGTAGGCTATATTAATTTATTCTCATTTCTTTTAATATTCATATCTGTATTTAATATTCGCTGCAAAATGTTTGCTTTACATTTTACAATTGCTTCACACCTCTTACCATCAGAATAACTTTGTTATATATGCACACTGCACAGACATAAACTAAAATTCTGTTTCAGCAGACATAAATGCCTGAAATACCAGGAGAAACAACAGTTAAAAACATATTCCACAGTTTATGTAGCCTACAACTTTAGCTTCATCTGATGAGGAAAATTAAGAATATATGAATAATATATATAATAATAATAATAATAATAATAGTAATAATTATACATATTTTAATAGGCCTACCCAAGGGTTACATTTTAAAATTACGTTTGACACACTTCCGGTTAAGCAACGCCCATATCCGGTTATATCCAAATACAGATACAGATAAAATTGTCATAATAACAGATGCAGATACAGATAATGGCTTCGCTGCACACTCCTACAGATTATGTTCCATAAGCACCATAGTCATCAGTGAGGGCCAGAGTTAACCCAGGCACACAGACTGTTATGACTTTTCTCTCTTTCAGAATAAAGGCTTACCAGCAGACAGCAAGTCATCATCAGGGTTGCCAGTGTCACTAGGCGGGGGAGGCTGCCAGTTGGCGCTATAGGAGAGTGATTCTCAGGAGCTTGGCAGGAATCTGTATTTGATAATGTAACTTCACACTCCACTGCCTTTCTCCTCTCCCCCCCAACCAAGTACAAGCTAACTCAATACATCAGACTTTTTAGCATTGTCGTTTAACACACTTCAGTGGTAATACCAGGCACCCGTGGCTGACTAACTCATTTCAAACAGCGACTAATGAGGGATGTAATGCCTCTCCTTGGGAGGTGTGATTGTTCTTCCGAACTCAGGGCAATACTGAATTTGTTTATCATTCAAGTAGTGCATTAAGAGATGAGTAGGACAAACTAACTACATATTGACTATACATTCAAGACTGACATAAGTGCAGTCAAAAGATTGTCATTGAGCTTGACTCTTTTCTAAATGGCGCCCTCAGCCCTTATAGTCCTCATACAAGTCAACACTTTGGTGATGCAATATTTTATGGACTTGTTAGATATTGGATCGCTGAGAAGCCTGGACCAATGTAAGCTTCACAAAGGAGCACACTTAGGGAGCGTCCTCTACGCTTAAGTTTGTGAGCACCCTTCTGAACTATAACACCCTGTCTATACCCCATCAAAAGCAATAGAACCCATCATAATCAATGATGATGTCTACACTGGAAGTCACGCACCCAGTGTAGATAGTCTCAAGCCATTGCGTCGCATCAATGGACGCACCCAATTTAGGGTGTAAGGTGTATTTCCACACAATTGTGGAACTAGTAACTGAACTAAAATCAGTTTGTTGTGGAACTATTTCCATTTAAATTAAATTCCAAACGTCATTTTAACACCAGAGACTCAAAAGCAGGAACTTTATTAAAATAAGCTTTGATGTAAGCATGTGATACTGTTGTGGCGGCGATGCCTAAACTTGAATGAACTGAACTGAACTAGACACGGTCTCACTTCAAAACATAGACTAATGTTGACTCTGTGAAAGATTTCATGTTAATTTTTATCGTCCTGTTTTGTTGTGGAAAACTTCATGTGGACAAGATGTGCACAGATTAGTAAGAGATGGAAAACATCAGGAGAGCAAAATCAGAGAAGAAACAGCTTTAACAATATTTTCATCCGTAGTCAACTACATTGTATTTGTTGCCATTTCATACCTCTGCATGATCAAATGTATGCTTCCAATAAACAATGCAACTTGGAATTATTGTATATGGAGTTTTCTAACAGTGAGTTTAACTAGCAATTCAATCAATGCTTTGATTCATCATAAAACTACCATGTACACATGCCAAGCAAAGTTCACTTATAGCTTCGAGGTAAAATAAAAATCTTTATTAGTGCATAATGCAAACAGTGAAGCCTTTAAAAGGTGCGAACAACTGTGCAAATGAGGTAAGCAGTGCAAAAAGGTATGCAAAACATTTAAAGCACTCAACAGAGCGAAATATATTCATAGTGCAATGCACAAACTATATACAGTATATGATAATCATGGAACACAAATTATTTAATGATTTTTTATTTTCTTGTTGTCTTGTTTAATTGTCTTAAACAAGTTGTCTATTTTCAATCTACATAGTTTAATGTCATCAAAGCCTTACTTCACAAGCCAGTAAGATCATTTGTACTCCTAATATCTTTGATCTGATTGCTGTGTTTAATACACTTCCTGCATATGGATTCTACCTCAGCCGCCATGTCGAGTCCCTTACATTTACGCAATCCATTGAGTAAACTTAACTTAATAGGGTTTTAAGTGTGTATACAGTGTAAAAAAAAAAGTTATTCGTTGCTGTTTGACGTTTCAAGCTCATGCTGCATTTTTCTATCAGGAAGACTTGCATACTTGAGTAAAATTTAAGATGACATTTATTTGATGAATATAAAACAGAAATGTAACGTCGCTCTTTGGCGTAAGCCCCATCTGGTGGTCCGAAGAAGTTGTACTCGGAACATTCATATCCTGCCGGAGGTAGGAAGGCAGGGGCGAGGTGCCTACCCCTGTGCAGGACGAAACTCAACTGGTGGTGGTGGGGTGGTGGAGGTTGCCATGTTAGTATACTGAAACAGCAATGTGATATTGTGAGCAGACTTATAAAACAATGTCTTACATGTGATTGGCTAGGAGTTACCTAGCTAATGGTTTACAGCTGTTAGTCTTCCCGCTAGATAGAACTACGCTGCGCTTACTTTATTTGTCCATAATACTTTGCAGATCCTGCACCGCAGCATCTGTACATCTATCCATTTCAGTTGTAAAAAGCCTACAATAGTAAAAATTCAAATAACAAAATAAATAAATAAATAATGTTTTAAGGAAGGTTACTAACATAACTTTTAAAAATGGCTGGTATCGGCTGTCTGATGCCTGATGACACATTTGTTCTTGACCAACGAGAAGTGTTTGCTGTTTTGACTCCAATCAAATAGACCCACTTTGCAAGGAACCACCTCTGGAGCAAGTATTAAAAAGGTTCCTGGTTTGGATCAGAGTTTAGTTACACAGGAAACTAGTTCATGTGACGGAAAACAACGAGAAACTGAAATAGTTCCAGGAACTAGGAAAAGTTCCTGCAGTGGAAAATGCCTATAAAGTGAATAAAGGGACACACATTCAGTCTCATGGATATCATGGACGTGTGCAAACGAATGACACAAGACCACACTTAAGTCCACATCAAGAGTGCCATTTGGTACAGAGCTCTTGTGGTGATGCATATAGGGACCAAAAAGCTTCACCCTGGGTGTGGTACTTGTGATAAACAGATGGAGAAAGTTCTCATGCAAGTTTTCTTTTTAGAATTCTAGCAGTCTTCAAGTGGGAAAATAAAAGATCAGAGATGAGCTTTTCTCTCTCGTGATAACCCAACTGGCTGAGCTTCAGCTCTGACTGAATATGGAAAGTAAAGATTATTTAAAAGAGCAGCCAGGGAAATGTGTATATATATCTTTTTTTTTTTTTTTTTTTTCAGTTCCTTCAAGCCAAGCAGCTCTGATGAGTACTTTGTGATTAATCGTACAATATCAGTTCTCACCCACCGAAATGAGGTAAGTTTTTAGAACAAAGCAGAGATGTAGTACTGGCAGCAGAGAGCATGATAAGGGGTTTGAAAAAGAAACATATCAGCGTGTTCGGTGACGTTGCATCTGGCTGATCTAAGATCAGTTTCTCTTAAATGGCTTGAGCTTTGTAAATGTTTAATGTGCCGCTGAACTGTTCACAGTGAGCTCCAGATTCCTGCTGGCATTCTCCGTGAAAACCAGCTAGCTTCCTGTACTTTCAGGCTCTTATGGAGGGATGTAAAATGAAAGGGGCAGAGATGAGTTGCATGTTGGACTCTCCTGCTTAACTTCAATCTTCATTCTTTACATAAAAAAACAGCTCATCTTGCACCATGCTGTGTGGACAGAAATGCCTTGTTGATGTGAGAGATCAACAGAGAATGGCCAGACTGGTTCGAACTGACAAAGTCTACGGTAACTCAGATAACCGCTCTGTACAGCTGTGGTGAGAATATCATCTCAGAGTGCTATTCTGAGATGCGGGTTGGTGCTGTTTGGGTGGCACGAGGGGGACCTACACAATATTAGGCAGGTGTTTTTAATGTTGTGGCTGATCGGTATGTGTATAATAATATATAGATATAATTTTTCCAAATTCAAATTTTTTTCAGTTTTTTCTCTTAATTTTAAACTTGTTTTTTTGCATGTGTTGTATAATTAATACTAATATTGTAATTTAATTTAATCTAATTGAATGAATTCATCAAACATTATTCAAATGAAAATAGAACAATATTTTTTCAACATAACATTCCATTATGTTTAATCAAATCATACACAACTCCATCCATCCATCCATCCATCCATCCATCATCAACCGCTTATTCTGTACAGGGTCGTAGGGGCTGGAGCCTATCCCAGCTAACTTTGGGCAAAAGGCGGGGTACACCCTGGACAGGTCGCCAGTCCATCGCAGGGCCACACATATACAGACAACCATTCACACTCACATCCACATCTAGGGCAATTTTTTTGGAGACACCAATTAACCTAGCCTGCATGTCTTTGAATGGTGGGAGGAAGCCGGAGCACCCGGAGAGAACTCACGCAGACATGCAGACACGGGGAGAACATGCAAACTCCACACAGAAAGGCCAGGGCAACCGGGGTTTGAACCCACGACCTTCTTGCTGTGAGGCGACAGTGCTAACAGTGCCAATTTTTGGTAAAATAAAGTGCTACACAACAAAGCACCACGGTTTAAATGAAAACATACATGAAAATGTGTATATATATATATATATATATATATATATATTAGGGATGAGAGCTGAACAGCTGAGCCGCTCAAACGTTGAAATCACTGCATAATGAGCATCACACGCTCTCTTTGTTGGTGTCTAGTAGATGACAGAGAGCTGAGCGCTCATTAACTTTGAAGCATGCAGCACATGCAAACTATGTTTTATTTAATTGTGGGATCAGGAAAACCATAGGACCCTAAATGAGCTCTTTAAAGGGATCTTCTTTTCTTAGACATTGCTTTATGATGACCAAATGACGTATGTTATTTGTTAATAGCAATGATATGCCTGTCATAAATAAGCATAGAATAATTGTTTCTGCTAAAAGTGCTCAATGATTTTCAAGTGTTTTTCAAGCGTTCACTCTCCTGACAACATCTCATTCTCTCTTTCTTATGTCCACTCCTGTGTCCCTCTATTTTGGATGCCTTTACAAAGCATCTGATGTGATTACATAATGGCATCAAATTAATTTACTGCCCGCAACACGGCAGGCAATCACTCTTCTTTTTCCTCCCCTCCTCTCTACTAGGCTCCTTTACCCAATGCTTCCCATCCAAAGCCCCTCCCCCATCCAGTGTACACATATTCACACCCCCATCTACCCCACCCCTGCAGTCCATTAAAGTCACATCGAGGGGATTAAGACAAACTGGGTCAGTGGAGCAGTAGTGTGGAGAGGCAAACAAACCACTGCCACGCAGCACTGCCAAGTTTTGTAATGCAAGGGGGTGGGGGGCCACACTGGGATCTTGAGGAAAAACAAGGAGATGGTGCCTGGAGACTGTGCATTCACGCATGCATGGATGGTGGAGGGGTAAGGGAGATCTGGCCCCAGCTTTCTCAGCTCTTCCAAGGGACTCTGAAGGCTGGGCCGCAGGTAGCGATGTCGGCGTGCAGGCCAGGCACCTCTCCATCACACAGTCTCTCTGTTTTTGTCCTCTCTCCACTGTATCTCTCCATCTCCAAGAAGCAAAGACAGCCACTTCATGATGAAAAGCACTGGCTGCCTTGGTGTAGCTTAACAGAATCAGTGCCAAATTCATGCACACACCATGGACGCACAATCCTATTGTCATGGGAGCACTGAAAAACCATCCTACAGTGTGCACAGCCAGTCTTTTTAAGGAAAGTCAGCTATTTTCAGTCATTTATTTTAGGAATAAAATCTGACAACAATGGTATAATAAATTATCTTAAATCACAAAGAAAAAAAAAATCAGGCTGCACATGCATGCTCTAGAATATACAAACAGGCAATTGGTAAAACCATATATATATAAAATAAGTAAATTCTACTCCAATTTACAGCATACTATTATATAATTCGAGTAAGAAAATTGAATGTATAGAGTAATGAAAGTAATTCATTAACTGAAGTAATGGCACTTCGTAACATACTATGAAAATTTCACACTTTGGACATTACTTAAAACACAAATATAGGACAACATCACATTGCATTGTGGCCGTAAGAAACAATAAACAGTGCCACACACACAGACCTCAATGCACAACACATGATAACAGTAACAATCCACCATCATTTTTTGAAGACGAACAGGCAATTATGAGTAGAAAACAACAAGATGCCAAATGTAATTAAATAAAAATAGTAAAAATAAAATGGGCAAACTGAGAAAACATGCAAGCAAATTAATGATTAAATTACGGTGCATGCTGGGAACATGAGCTGCAAAAAATAACTGTAACTGTAGGCAAGGAGGAGGCGGGAACTGGCTGAACAGTCAAAATAAAACAAGCATAAAACATAAGACAAACAGACACACACAACGCGGCTGCATGCATCTCCCTCTCTCTCGACCTGGCGCATCCAGCTCGTCTTTATCCCCTCCCAGCTGATTAGCCCGATTCAGGGCCCGCCCTCCTCTTCGTCACAATAACAAATTGCCATTTATTTAATTTACCAGTGATACTTACGCAAATAAAAAATATATATATATAATAAATAAATAACGTTGTTTCTACTTTAGGATTGATAATTAAGGACACATTGTAGAGATACCAAACAATCATAAATAATATGTAGCATTAAATGAAATATTAAGAGTGGAAACAGGAACTCGGATGGGAACCAGTGTCACTAGGGCAACACTACACATTCACACACCACTTTTACACCCCATGCCACAGCAGCAACTATCTATCGACAGTGACTATCTATTGCTTAGTATGTCATATTTCTGTGGTTCCACTATAATATCAGGGTGCAAATATCTGCACTGTGTGGCAGATGCTATTTACACAAGGGTAAATAAAAAGATGCATTGAATGGAAATGGTGACGCAGACTATCAAACTGCCTAACATCAACTTTTTGTTTGCAATGGCATGAGGGTTAGAAATGCTATTTTTGGGTGAACTATCCCTTTAAATTGTGCTTGTTTAACAACATCCATGAAAATCGATGACTTGAAGGTCAAAGGGCACACAATTTAAAAGATCACACCAACATAGTGGATGTAGTTTGTTCAGGAGTTTATTTACTGTATACTGCGCACTTGCATATCTACAGAACGCAATTCTTTAATATGCAGGAATTGAGACATGTCTGCAGTCTCTCTAAACCATCTTTGCACTATTTACTTTGCACTGATTTTAACACAACCTACTCCCCAAAACTTTTCTCTCCCTCACATAGAAAATTAAAAGAAAAAAAAAAGGTTGAGTCCAGCAAAAAAGAAAGGCAGAGAGGTCTATATTAGTCTAAAGTCCGCCAGCACCTTAGGCCCAGAGCGGACGCAAACCATTCGTTGAAATGAGTTCCCTTCAGAAGCTCTAAATCATGAGATTTGTTCATATTGACTTGGCTACACTGTCCTAAAGTGCTTTTTAAATGACACCAGAGGGAATATCTCTGTGCCAGCTACACATAAAAATATATGAGATCTAAATGGAGACCATAAACTCCAGTCTGAAACAGCACTTTATGTTCAATAAATAAGATTCATGGAAAGACACAGAGATGGTCATTATCCCGCAATACTCCCAACGCACAACTTGAAATAAGTTGAGGGGATCTGGCTGTTGTGATTGGGTGTGATGAAGTCAACAAAAACTGACAATCGGACATCATTATTATATTTATTTATTGATTTAAAATCACATTTTACATAGGTTAATATGTGTAAATATGCATAAAGCATATATTTAAGTTGCTTTGACTTGCTTTGACCATTTCTGTGAAGTATTCAACAATTTTAAATCATTATTTTTTGTAGTTGGCTCAACTGTTCACCCAAAATTGAGAATTCTGCCTTCATTTACTCAACAATGTAATGTGTAGGAAAGCTTCCCTCCACCGTAGCTTCCAAATCTCATTCACGCTTGTGTACATTCAAATAAGTCGCATTGCAATCAATAGCGATAGTTGCAAGAACCAACGTGTTTGACGCCATTGATAATGCATAATGGGCATTAAGTTGTCAAATCTGAATGCATAAGCATAAACAAACAAATACAACCTTATTGTAAAGTGTTACCAAACTACTGTAAGATGTTCTGACATCTACGTTATTTTCTTGCTGACACAAGAAAAACACAAGTGCATTTTACCTTTCTGGCACTGTTTTCTTAGTCTACATGCAGTAAGAACACGCATGTTAGGTTGTCCATATCCTGCAGGTTATGCAGCCTGTGACTCCAGCTCTTTCTGACAGACTGAAAGATTAGCTCTGTTTGGTCTGGTTTTCCCCCGTGACCACGGTGAGCCTGCGATCAGGAGAAGTTCTAACATTTTCTGACAGCAGACATTCCAAACACAGCCCAAAGAAAAACTTCCTTTCAACACTCAAATCCTGCCAGATCCTTCCCCTCTCCTCAGTCAGAAACTACTACAACTGTTCCAGCACTCTTAATCATTGTGTATTAATGTTACAAAGTCTGAACCGCAGACGATGAGGGCCGACTCTCTTCTTCACACATGTTTAAATCTTCTTTTCCTCCTTTTACATTTTTTTGTCCTTCTTTTCTTGTGTAATATTTCTCTAAGAGAGAAAATAAACCTATTCCAGCAATCTCAATCAGTGATTCTTAACTGGTGTCCAAAGAGAAGAGAAAATGCTTCTCATATCTGTGGTTGTTGACGTCAAATGCAATGTATCTAATCAAACTCTATGGTTTAATTGCACAAATGTATCTGTCACTTGGTAGAAGCTAGCCAAATTGGCAGATGTCAACATGGACAGATTTCCAGCAGGGCTGGACTGGGAAGAGAAATTGGCCCGGGATTGGGGGCCGATTGTTTTGTGGTCCTTTCTGCATAACGCGGCGGCTCGTTTAAACTTAACGTGGCCCATTCGGAACATGGCGTGGCCGAAACACCGGCCCGCCCAGTTCTCCCAATGGCCAGTCCGCCCCTGATTGGCCCAAAAGTGCGTCGACCCACCGGGAAAATGCCTGGTATGCCAGATTACCAGTCCAGTGCTGGTTTCCAGACACCCACTTATACTTGAAAACCATGAATAAAACTTGAAAATACACATGGTTTGTGCTGAACAAAATGGAATTATTGGATGAACCCATCGAAATTCAACTGTCATTATAGAAATCAGACACACAAACTATATAAAGACACTAAATCACATTGTGTTTAAGTATTTACAAAATTGTCATTTGTTTTCTATTTAGCCTATAATATAATTTGACATATTGTTGGACCTATGCAGTTAATGGTAATATGAATTATTACAATATTTCAATGTTAGGTTTTAAGAACATTTTGTTTACATTTGTACAATAAACAAGTTTGGTACTGTGTTAGGGCGACACTTGATGTCCAATGTCAAATATGGATCCTGAAGCAGAACCAGTTGAGAACCACTAATCCATATGACAACCACAAAATGAAAACAGAAGACTTTCCAAAAATAAAATAAAAATAACAATTAACGATTAAGTGAGAACTCTGTTTTACATACACTCTCCCACAAACATGATCTGCCTTTGATACTCAAGCGGAGTGCTATCTAATCGATAAGCACTTCAAAAGAATCATTTGTTTAATAGAAAGGAAAGAAAGGGCCCAGGCACTGTGCCATCAGGCAAAGAGAGAGAGATATTCCTCATGCCTGTTGAAGTTATCTGTACTTCAGCAGGAGATGAATGCAATAATTTACAGATGGAAGGTTGCAAAGCAATGTGTGCACACAAACACATGTGCGAGAGAGAGAAAGAGAGAGAGAGGACCAGATGCTCAGTCCATGAAATGACAACCATTAACTAATCAGCTACAGTTTATGTAATTGTTGAACATCTTTCAAAGCAAATTGTGTACAAGGGTTATCAACAAAATAAAAGCAAACATTCTCTCGTGCTCTGCCTCCCTCTCATTATGTGATCATTATATATCAGCCGCTTCCCTGCCACCCTTTAGAGCAAGACAGAGAGTAAAAGAGAGATAGAGTCATACTCATAATTACTGTCTTTCAGGGACTGATTAAAATCAAATTTGATAATGGCTGAAACAATTATAACCACCTGATGGATCTGGATCTGTTAGTCTTACTTCATTAAATCCGACCTGTATGGTTTGTGTCGGACTAAAGCGTTTAATTTTTTTAGACAGGACTATTGTTTTAGTCCATCTGACATAAAAATTTTAAAGTGCATGTAAATGTACTAACTGTTAAAATGAGTTAAAATCACATACCTTGTCGGAACCATGCTGTGAAGGTTTGCACATGCACTCATGAGGTGTTGAACCATGCTGCTCATGTGGGTGAATGGGGTTCAGATCTAGCCTGCAACATTTCCCAATCCCATTCCAACTCTTTCCCTAACAACTGCTTAGAGAAGTATTAGCACATCTCTCTTCAACAAGGCGCACGATTCAAGGTATCATGCATGAATAGCACAAACAGCGCGGGGAGAGTTTCCAACAAAATAGTAATAAATACTCAGCCCTCATGAATGTTGATTGAAACGTAGATATTGTCAAGAGAGCAGTATCAGTCTTCTGATATACCATCTAGAGTAAAGTGGCCATAAATGTGGTTAAAAATGTGACGTACAAGAGCGTTTCTGCTTGAATGTGTGTATGGTTGAGATATACAGAACATCACATTGCTGAGTGCAAATCAGTGTTATGTTGAAGATGCATTTTCACCACTGTCACTTACTCTCTAAGAAAACAGCACTTGATTCACAACAAGCTCCTTTTGTATTCAATGAGCTGACTCTATTGCATTTTCGAGACTATTTTAGTGAGTGTGTGGGCTTGTTGTTTTTCGAGGGATCTGTTTTTCATGTTATCAACCTAAAATTGATTTCTGCAGCGTGCATGTTATCATTGCGGAACATGACAGTCTTCCATTGCACCAAGAAGCATCCCTCATCTGATTTAGCCATTCTTTCAATCAGTCAGGTCGAGTGTGTTCTCATAAAACCACGTCTTAGAATTTAAAAATTAGTGCGTAATTGCCGTAATTCTGGGGACTGAGTGCGGTTAGTCATTTCATTACATGATTACTGTGGTCATAGGAGAACACAATGGGGATCTGTCTTAAGTAAATTTAACATGCCAAAAGATCGTTAGGTTATGGAAAATGACATTAAACGAGATGAAACGTCCAAAGAGACATCCTAAATCAAGTGGACTAGTTTTTAAATACAGTTTTTTTTTTTTTTTTTAAAAACATACTCATAGACAAGAATAAGTATTTTCCTTCTGTGAAGGGCTGGCTATACTAAATGGGTGCCATTTGAGGAAATAAGTACAATGCCTCAATACATCAACAGCAGAATATTCAGATTAAAGTTCAGGACGAAAGTTCACCTTTTGACAATTCCCTGCAGGAATCAAATACCCTGCCGATGTTCACTCTAGATATTGGTCGACCATTATCACGTTCCCACTCAGCCAGACATGATTCAATAGATGTTTTTTTTTTTTTTTTTTGGCTTTGAGTTTATGTAGGAGTAGGTGTTGTGCTGGGAGTTGGCCGTTTGCTGGATTCCATCCCTAAGATAACGTTTCCTAGTGTTGCAGTTTGTTGTCGCTGTTGAATAGCGGAAGAGAAGCACTGAGAATCAGTCTACAGGCTTTAATAGGCAACCTAGGATGTCCGGGAAGGGCTAATTTTTTAAGTAGCGTTACAAGCCGTTCACACATTGACAAAAAAAAAAAAGGCAACTATTACATGAATATTGTTACATGTTGCACCATTGACTGTGTTCACCCACATTCAAAGCACTGCCGCCAGTGGCCAAAGCTGGAAGTGTTGTTGAACTTAAGGGCACGTGTGAGTTCCAGTTTTTGGGTGAAATGTTCACAGAATGGCAGGAAAATCAAGTTGTTTTTTAGTTGAAAATTACGTAATGAAGCAACAGTTTTTATTTAAAGGTATAGTAACTTTTGGAATGTACATTTCCCATGTAATCATGTTGGAATATTAGAGACAAAATTGATTAAGTATATGACAAAATTAACCTCATATTTTGCTTATTACATATTTCTAAATCAAAGGTTTTTCACCGAAACAGAGAACTCTGAAAATGCATATTTTAAATTAATCTTTGTTTGGGATAATGAAATTTCGCTAAATATCCTAAAACATTTCATTTAATTTTCATCTGGTCAAAAACTGAAAATTGGCATTTTATCGACATGAATGAATGTACAGTATGTGCTCCTTATATGTTTATGTATTTACATTGTTTTAATTTGTTAGGTGTTTTATCCAAAGTGACCAATGTATTCAGTGTATTGTTCATGATACCTAATAAAGCAATGTTAAGAAATAGACCCTTATGTTAAAGTGTTTTCAAAATGTTTACCAAAGGCATAAAATAAATGAGATATTTTTCTATATTTTGTTTGTTTTCATTTGATCTAAAAGTAAAACATTGAACATATTGGCACATCACGATCCAGACCATCAAAGATGAACAAATCTGACCCTCTCAGCAAATGGCTGTGACAGTGTGAAATTTATCTGGCTTGTTGGCTGAGGGGATAAAAGTCTATGAAAAGAAAAAAGGATGAGATCTGCATCCCAAAAAAGAGCCCACTGCTCTAATCTCTGCATTGTAAAGGCAAAAAGACGACTGACTCACATTTACATCACCATTTGTTTGTGCTCTTTCTTTGCCTCTTTTTCCTTCACTCACTCCTTTTCCTCATAAATTTCCTTTCCAGTTTCCTCTGTCAGTCTTGCCTTCAGGATATGAAGTGCTTTGGAGCGGGGCTCTTTATTTGAAAGGAGTGGGCGGCGAGTCGAGGGGGTGTTTTAATCACTTGTATAAATATTTGCATTCGCATGGCCCGACCCCCTGAATGACCTATTACTCTGTTTCTCTCTCTCTCTTTCATTCTTTCCCTCTCATCTCAGCTCAGGGGCAGACACGCTTCTTTGCCTCTGTCACTCATCCATTAAGCATCTCTCGTTCCCTCCAATCGTAAGATTGCAAAGTTCTTTCACAGAACAGGCCAGCTTTGATCTGACTCACTATTCTCGAGGCATCTTAGAAGCTGGAGCACAGCATCCAGAACAGTTTTGGACAAATTTTATGTAATTGAGATGCTCATTGAGAATCTGATCTTAAATCAGCACATGTGGTCTCTATTTCCCAATGAACACGGAAGGGTCTGGCTTCATGATGGTGGGTTCAGCCTCGAACCTTAGACTTCCTTTCTGAGAAGACAGTTTGTCCACCAAGAAGTTGGGTTTGGGTGAATGTTCCTGACCATTTTTAGTCCTCCCTGTCTGACACCAGACTCCAAAGAGTGTGTGTGCATCTTTAATTGTTCGGCGGCAAGAAGACTCATCAAAATTATAGAGCATTCAACCAGATTCTGAGCTCATTTAACACGAGTCATCAGGGAGCTAGAATCCACTAAATACAAATTCCACTTCTACCACTCCAAGGCAAATATACCCTTCTTTAGATTAATAAAACAAGAGATTAAAGAAAATCTTAAAGAAGGAATTAAACTATGATACATTGGTTGAAGGAAGGTTTCACTCTGAGCAAGCTGAGAAGAGTTCAACCATTATCATTGATCATTTTCTCTATGTTTTGGTGAGATCATTAAAATTGTGTTGAATGCATAAGGCTGAACAATTATATTTGGAGTTTTGGCCTAGTGGTTGGTACACATACTCCCAATACACTTAGCTAATCTAAACATTACATTAATGCAAGACATAATGTACAATTTGGAAGGAGAGGGCTGGGCAGCAGTCATTCCATACCAAAAAAAACCCCGAAAAACTGAGCTCTGAAAACATGCCCAAATTACTCATACATAACTAAGTACTGAAGAAACATGTTTAGAGAAAAAGCAATATGTGCAGATGGTGCTGATAATGTGTGTGAGTGGGGGAGAAAAGGAAATATTTCCATCTAATATCAACAGTCAGTGCACTAAGAGTGCCAGTGGAGAGAAATGAGCTCAGCATGGGGTATGAAGGAAAGGACAGGCACATGCTCACCTGTCAGCATCCAGTGCCAAGTCACTCGACTATCCACCCTCAGCCACTCCTAAAAATCTCTCTTTACGTCTGTCTCGCACTACTGCTGTCACAGCGGCACAGAATAAATAGTTACACAAAACTAAACATGCTCTCTTCCACAATAGTGTGTCAATGGCCCAAAACATACTCTATTCCAGTAGGTGAACGCAAAAGCTTCAAGCTATGCAAACTTGATTTCATTTATCGTTGCGTTCCAAAATGTGCCACATTGCAATCACATGGATGTGTTGCATTCTCAGCATTGCCACAAGGAGCACTATAGAGGATATTAGTGTAACCTTCCACTTCAACTGAGAGTTTTCTCTTTCAAGTCAGCTACTCTCATGGCGAAGCAACAGTCTGAAGAGGACATAGTGGAGCAAGTAAGTTAAAATAAATATATGTATAGCAACTAAACTGAATAATAACACATGCCGTTTAATGGCACAGACTTTTAAAGGTAACTCGGTTGCCCCCTGAATGCTGAGGTTTAATATGGCCACAGTAATGCAAAAATAATTGTTAAGCATGTTCAAGCGGACCACACATTGGCCAAGCACTCGCATCTGCGTACATATACTGTTTCTGACTAAACTTACAGTGAAATTGGAAACAGTAGGTTGTCTTTTCTTTAACCTGTTGATACGCATCCCCTTTTTGAGCACAAACCATGAAAATGACATACCTGAACTTAAATGGTTGTATGTACTGGACCATTTGGAGTATGGACACAGTTTTAGTATCTTTTGAAAGAAGACACTTTGGGCTTTATTTCCCAAGTTTCAGAATTAATATATGTTGTTATTTTTTTAAAGTTAGAGAAGCTGAAGTTTATAGTAATTCAAATATTTTGTGCTGAACATGTATTTATAATTTAAAAAAAATATTATAAAAGTACCAAGACAACCCAGAAATACAATATTATCAAAGCCACAAGTCAAAAGGAGTTATGTTTTTAATTTGAAGATGATCTAACAAAAAATGAGGTTCCTGCAAGCTTTTTTTTCTCTAAAATCACTGGAAGAGTACAGAGTAAAATGAAGGCTCCGCCTTTCAAGATGACACAACATCTGACTGCTTTGCTTGGCTATTATTAATAAAACTATGCCGGATTTAAAAAAAAAAATAGACTTTGGAGACAGGCTTGTTTTGATTATGAGACTCTAATATATAAGATCATATACAGTTTTACATCATGAATGCTGCTCAGATTGCATAGTTTGTTTGAGAACGATGACGAAGGGTAATTATTTCAGGCGAGATCGCATGTAAACAATGGAGAATATATCAATATTTCTCAGATTTATTACTTTTATGGACAAAAAGTGCTATTGGACATTTTTCAATGAGCACTTGACATAGACAATTGATCCAAGTGTGGCGAACTGGATTCAAAAACGATAAACTGTTGTTGGGCATATGGGCAAGTGTAAGCTCCATTTTTTCAGGTGTTAAGTCCACAGTGGAGCGCCAAAAGCAAGTTGTGAATTTAGTTGTTTTCAGCTTTACAGGCTGTAAAACAGTAAAAAGGAATGCATGTTTTATAAACTGTGTCCCCCAAACCTATACCTATACCTATTCATTAGTGGATAAAAATAGAATTTTAGAAGGAAAAATTTAACCTCTGAATCGTGCTTATCACTGATTATGCAAACACGATACTTCCTGGATCCAACTCTGGATCCAAACCTAGGTCCTCCACGCTGCAGCCGCAAAGTGCTTCCTGTCGTGCCACAAGGAAAGGTATACATGCTGGAACAGATGCTAAATTGTCTGATAGAGATGGTGCATGTCGATGAGTCGGCATAATGTGGCCGATCCTTGGGTACTGAAACTCTTGGAAACAACATGCTGACATCCTGTGTGATCATAATTACTGTTTATTGTGTAAAATATGTTTGGATGTATGTTTAAAGTTTTCATACATGTTCACTGATGCTTGTTCACAGAAAGCAGACTTCCTTCAGTGAAACACTGTGGGTTAGTTACAGTAGTCAGAAATGTTTGTGCATTTTATAACTCTACAGATATCAAGAAAGATATGTAATAAAGCGTGACTTTCGCCACTCGCTATAATGCCCTAAAATTAAAAGTGCCCACTTACACCATTTTTAACACATTTCTGTACATTTGCCTCACATCTGAGAGTCTTCTTTCCAGATTTCTAAAGACTCCTTTCCCCCTGCAGAGTTGAATACAAACATAAAATTTTGCTGGCCTGCTGTTAACTAAAGCAATATGCATGCCCCCGGGCAGAGTTTACACTCGTACCTGCACTGAACTGCCCTCAGACGGTTCTCCTAGTGCATGTCACCCAAATCCCAAATGCCTGGTCTTCAAACAGAGCTCGAGACTAGCACAACGCAAACAAGAGCTCGGTTCAACTCAGCAGAGCAGAGAACAAGGGGTTTTGCCTGCAATTCCACAAAACCCAGACCAAGGGGTTGTGTAACTTTGACAAGAACAAGACTTTCTCCAAACTAGAAAAGGGTTCTTTTGAAACTCATAACATTACTGCCAGCAGGGAAAAAGAACCAGACAAAGTGATTGTAGATCAATTTGATGTTTTTACCAAATATCATCATTATTGCACACTAATATAGCTCTAAACCTGAATGACTTTTTATTTCTCTGGAACACAAAAGATGAATTTTTAAGCCTTCAAGGGGATTATTTGCCATATAATGACAGTAAATTGTGGGGCCTGGGTAGATCAGTGAGTATTGATGTTGACTACCACCCCTGGAGTCACGAGTTTGAATCTTGGCTGTGCTTAGTGACTCCAGCCAGGTCTTCTAAGCAACCAAATTGGCCTGGTTGCTAGGGAGGGTAGAGTCACATGGGGTAACCTCCTAGTGGTCACTATAAAATGCGGTTCTTGCTCTTGTTGGGGCACATGGTGAATTGTGCGTGGATGCCACTGAGAATAGCGTGGGCATCCACATGCACTACATCTCCATGGTAATGCGCTCAACAAGCCGTGTGACAAGATGCACGGATAGACTGTCTCAGAGGCAACTTAGATTCATCCTCCACCACCCGGATTGAGGTTATTCACTACGCCACCATGAGGATTTAAGGCATATTGTAAATTGGGCATTCCAAATTGGGGAGAAAAAAAAAGAAAAGAAAATGACAGTAAATTGTGGTTCCAGTATATCAAGTTTATAAAAACAGGTAAAAAACAGACTGCTCTTACAGTGAAATCGGAAACAGTAGATTGACTTTTCTCTTGCTAAAATCGGTCTGTGCTTACCAAAATCCAAAACACTGCTCCCAGTGGCCAAAGCGATAAGTGTTGTTGGGTGTACGGACAAGTGTGAGCTCCATTTTCTGGTTTTAATGTCCACAGAGAGGAGCCAAAAGCAAGTTTTGAAGCAAGTTGTTTTCAGCTGTACAGGCTGTAATACAGTGAAGTGGAATGCCTATTTTATAAACTCTTCCACCCACCCCATCCTAAACCTAAACTGAACCATCAGTGGAGTTAAAATGTAGATTTAGTGGGAAAAATACAACCTCTAAATTGCACTCATCACTGATTATGTGAATACAAACTTCCTGGTTTAAACATGGGATCTCAACCTGGGACTCCAACGCTGCTGATACAATATGCTTGCGGTAGCACAACAAAGTAAGGTAAACAGGCTGGAGCTGATGAAAAAATGTATTATAGGATATTACGCTTTGTCAGTGAGTTGGCAGAATGTGGTGGATCCTAGGGTACTGGAACACAGCACAATTTCAATTACTTAATACAATATACAAATAATAATATACAACATACTGGTGGAGGGGAGGTGGTGGTGGCGTAGTGGCTAGAGCACAGGGCTGCTAATCAGAAGGTCACTGGTTCGGGGGATTGTCCCTGTAATAAGTGCTCTGTAAGTCGCTTTGGATAAAAGCGTCTGCCAAATGCATAAATGTAAATGTAAACATACAGTATACAATACACACAATATAGAATACACAGTAAATAATAAAAATAATATATAAAAACGAGCAATAATGTTGTATAGTGTTGTATTGACATTTAGGGTGCCGGTTGATAGTCAGTTGCCAGTGTGTTGTTAAGAGAAATATAATTATGACAGTCCATTGTGATATTAATAAAGTGTAGTTTATTAAGTGTTTATTGATTTTCATAGCTATACTATTCCTTTTATGAGAGTACATGAGTGGTCGGAATGATTTGTTGTGAATAATTTAATGCATATGGCTTCAGAAGATGTACTGTATAATGTAATGCAGGATTTGTATGGGCTACATTTTTATACTTTTCAGTATTTAGCATTCTTTTTGAAGCTTGAAGTTCACATTCACTGTAATAGTATTGAACAGATTATTTAACATTCATAATTAACCGCTACCACTTTGTCTGTGTAAATGTGGAAAGTTAAGTATGGAGTACCACAGGGATCAGTTTTAGGGCCTCTGTTTTTCTCCCTATATATGCTCCACCTGGGAGACATTATCAGGAACTATGGAACTCGTTTTCACTGTTATGCCGACAATACACAACTTTATATTTCTTTGAAACCCGACGAAATTTCACAATTTTCCAAATTAACAGTGTATAAATGATATCAGAAAGTGGATGGCTAGAAATTTCCTTCGAAAACACTTCTATTATTCTTTAACCCTGCTTTAAAGTGAATGGCATCTTCGCTCATTTTTTTTTGTTTCTTTCCATGTCTAAACCTCAGGATTATATCCAAACTCAGAGACGTGATGCACAACACTTACTTAGTTTACAAATTGTAACCACTAATAGTTCTAAACATAAATAACTAATGGCATTAAAATCATTGATTTTCTATTATAACATAATTTAATGTACAGCTGCTTTGAAAAAACGCCTGTTGTGAAAAGCGCTATATAAATAAATTTGACTTGACGACCTTCTGTGTTTCACGGAAGAATGAAAAATACATATGAGTTTGGAACAACATGAGGGTAAGTAAATAATCGACTAAGTAAGTTAATAAAAACAATGCACATCTGCAAATTCTAGTCTACATCCACAGTGTCATTTTCTAACTATTACTACAGCTAGTTTTAGAGCTTCCTGAAGACTGGTATCATGGGTTTATATTCCATTGATTCTTTTGGCTGGCATCCATGACAAGAGCATCATTTATAAACATGAACATCCAGATGGAGACAGGCATCAAAGCCAACCCAACTCCCCTGTAATCTGCACACTGGCTTCCATTCACAGCACACACCTCCATTAAAATGAATAACATGCTGTTACTGCTTCCCAGCCCTCCCTTTCAAAACAAATGCTATAAGTCACCCACAAGCTTTAAACGATGGTCCATTGGCTTCAGGCAGATATTATACTTAGTTTACTGTATACTTAAAAAAAAGCTCTATATTTCACACTTTATACATCATTAATGGACTAATGTTCCTTGTAGCAACTAATCACTTGCGTCCCCAAGTAACCCCTAACTCCTTGCATCAGATGGCCGTTCGATGTGCACAGGTATCATCTATCTAGAGGTCTTGTCACCTTGATTTTCTCTCTGGGATAATGTTCTTATTGTATGCAATCTTCTGAGCAGCAGAAGTCATGCTGTCTTTACTCAGAAAAGCAGAGGGGGGTATAGAGTGAAGGAGAGGACAGGGGATTAGAGTCTCCAACCTCCTAGTGCCAGCCATCAAACGCTCCTGTAGGCCCCATACACGACTGAAGAGTCAGTAACAATGCTGTTTCCTGTTACCTGCAGACCTCGAAACGCTAGGCCAAGCACATTCAAATGTGCTCTATTAAGAAGTTGCATGTGATGAATGAATTCTGCTTAAATTTAAAAGAGAATTGTGCCTTGGATTAACAACACAATAACAACTCCTACTACAATGAGAATTTATAAGTGGCCAAGTGCAAAGCAAAATAGAAGTGGATGTAAAATGTAGAGTAAGAAAGAAAACATGCTTTTTGTTTCACTCAGGATATCACAATAGCACATTTACATCAGCAAGATGTCCATTTGATGTGTGCGATCTCAAACGGAAGATGTAATTATTAGTGTATGCGATGTTAAGCATCAATATTAGAATTGCTCATACTTAGCGTTATGATAAGTGTGTTAGATGTTTTAGTTAGGTGTACTAATATATTAAATATTCTGATTTGTAAGAAAAAAAAATTTCATCAGGTCAAAAAAGGTCTGGTACTGTAGATATACAGCACACCTACATTTTGATTTTAAATATGAAAAATGATATAAGATTGTTTTATTATTATTATATTTTTTTATACTGAACACTAAGTTTATATTAACATTTCAACTGGAAACAGCATCATTGAATGTCTGGAGCTCTTTTGACTTGGGTCAGTAAGCAACCATTTATCAACCACACAGAAAGTTACAGTATATTTTTGAATGTTTCTTGACAAATATGCTGCTTCAGACAGATTTCTTCCATTCTTTCACAGAGGTCTGCATATTGGGTAAGTATTCACTGACCTAGGATCAGTCCTCACCCTGCCTTTCATCATCTGAAACCCTCAACAATCATAATAAGGCTGATCCAGGATCTAACATGGACATCTACTTGGTTTAAGTACATGGCTTCTGACCTACAGTAGTCTGCGCTGTGAGCTGAGGAGAGAGAGACCCATCTGTCTATGTGTAACCTGCGGTGCCCTTAACAGACTGTGAACAGCCCTCTTTCTCCTCTGGGGACTTGATTGGACTGGGCAGAGGCTAGTCAGCAAGTGCCAGGTCTGTCTAAGGTCCAGGGGCACTTCTGGACCCATCAGCCCCTGCTGCTGGGAGAGGACTAAACTCTATGGAGTCCTAATATGGAGAGTCATTATCTGTACTTCATGGCTGTGATGTTAATCTCATACAGTGAAGGTGGATGGTAGTTGATTGGGAAAACTACCAGCAGGCAAAAATGTGAAAACAGTCATACTGTCTACCTTTCCTCTGGACGCATAAGCCTGTTGAAAAAGTAAACCAGCTTAAGATGTTTGCTACTCTCAGTTGGTTTAAAATATTCAAATTGTTTTCCAACCATGGTCAAAATGAGGTTCGGCTGGTTTAGTTGGCTGACCAGCTGGTCTCCCAACCTGACTAGCTGACAAGTGCCTAAAACCAATCAAAACAAGCCAACCAGGTCAGCCTGTTTAGGCTGGGAAACCAACTAAGATCAGTTGAATTTGTATTTATGTTTTTAGCAGGGAATCCTGTGTAAAAATTGAACTAATTAAACTAGTCCCCACACCAGAAAATCCTTATAACAGATCACAATTGCTTGGGGATCAAAGGAAGAATTTAGGGAGGGGGGGTGGGGTTAACAGTTATTAGACGAAAGCCTTATCCCTTAGTGCCTGAAACAGAGTGAGGGAAGAGGACACAGTGACATATTGAAGACAACATGAAACAGTTTTCACAACAGACTGATCACACTCTTAATTCAGAAATAGTACTGTAGGTTGAAAGTTGTGATGCTGAAATCGGTCTGTGAAATTGAAATCACTGCCCCCAGTGGCATAAACTGGAAGTGTTGTTGATCATATGGGCATGTGTGAGCTCTAGTTTCCGGTTGAAATATCCAAAGAGTGGCACTAAAAGCGAGTTGTATTTTTAGTCGTAAATTATGTAATGCAGTCAACAGGAATGCATATTGTATTAATCATACCTTCTAACATAGACCCCAACCATAAACCATCAGTGGATTAAAAAAGTAATTTTAGAACGAGAATGCAACCTCTGGATCGTGCTCACCATTGGTTATGTGAACATGACTTTTTCCTGGTCCCCACTGGGCCAGAACTTGTGTTTTGGAGGTCACTCATGTGTAACACTATCAGTAGCGTAAGATGGAAATGTGTTCACATATGAAATGATGCAAAAATGTCAGATGAGGGAAGCCGATATTCAGTAATTCGGCTGAATGGGTTTATTTCAGGGTACATGAATTTATGGAAGCAACATGTCGATTTACTGTTGATCACAACCCATTTTATTTTTTTAATGTGTTAATCAGTTTATCCATCAAGAACAGACTGTTGTAAAAATGGTTTCTATGTAACAGGTGGTTGGAAGGGAGGGCTCAAAAAATAAGTCGTAACAAATTATTACATTTTGATAACAAATTTTGAATTTGTTTTGTTTTCCTTTGTAATAACATGCACCGTCAAATCGATTACAGAAAGATTTTGATTTTATGTTGACTTTAAAGAAAAAGTGTGATGAGCCAACAAATCATTGGAGAATAAGCAAATAAAACCAACTACCCCTTTGGTGTACCTCAGATGTCTGTTTTCCACCTGTGCGTTTGTCATACAAACCATAACGGAAAACCCAAAATGAACCCATCAACTTCATAAAAGCTTTTGCTATAATGACACATTTTGCTGTGGCTCTACTATCAGTGCAGTGTTTATTATTTTATTAGGTATCCACAGCTCCTTCCGTCCCTTAACTCTGCTCCTTTACTGGAATCCTCTGTAGCACACTGTGCTGCTTGCTTCCCGCACCCCCTCTATAATTACCTGCTTTACTGTATCTGCAGTCCGATAAAATGCTAATTTCGCAGCACATTAATTCCTCCAGGCTGAACAATAAGCAACACAAAGCTGTAGCCCCGCTGTCTGGGTAATGGAGGGAGGAGGGATGATAGAGAGATGTAGATAGAGAAAAAAGAATGAATGAAAGGAGAGAGAGAAAGGTTCTCCCTTTAGAGGGCTGTGGAGACAGCTAACATTATGCAGAGGTCAATGTGAATAATTAAGAGTTCATTGATTGGCCATTTGAAAAGCAAACAGCAGTGTTGAGAGAGAAGGGAAAGTGATGATCTATCGGCAGAACATGAGCAGAGGCGGCCGGGGCAGGCAGGGTCAGGGTGAACCCCTGGGACAGCACTAGCAGACTGAGAGAGATGGGAAGGGTTGCAAGACACTGTATCTTTTAAACTGCACCTGTGGAACAGGGAACTGCAAACCCAAGAGAGAGGGACAACTATCTTACTTGGTCTTAAATGGCATCAAGTGTGAAGCATATGTGCCTGAATCACAATATGTTTTTGCTGATACTTCACAACACATTTGTATTTTTAAGACAGTTTGCCTTTATATGGTATAAATCATTTGAGAAAGCATTTCCATATAGCACATAACAGAGGTTGATTAATCTGCACCTATAGCTGCCTCAGAAACCTTTGGTTATCTGCGAAAATAAAAGACAACTTTAGCAGATATTGTTATCCCCATGGATGGGTTTCAGAACAATGACGTACAATGACAATGTCTGCTATGCTACTGCCAAATCTCGAGTGCTCGAACTTCATCAGGTTGCCGTGGTCACTTTGTCAGGATTGCGGTAATGGACCTTTTATGCTGTGCACTGGCTGCGCATTACAGCCAAAAAAAAAAGACAAAAGGTGGGAGAAACCGATGCGATCAAAAAAATGGAGATACTGTCTCAGACCTTTATATTTTTGCTTTAATTTATTTGTTCGATCCTTTATTCACTAATTATTTTTTTTCCATTATTTTCAGTAGTCCAAATCCAACCTTGAGCAAGCAAAATAGATCTCCCATTACATGTTTTGCTGACAATTTGGGTTTCCCTTCTTTTGGTTGTGGTTTCTGGATTAGCCACCAGCTCACATGGGGCACTTCAGAAATCAAAAAGTTAAGCTTAATGACTTCTGCTTTTTAATAGCTTAACTTACGCACCTCATTTATTTCTTTCCAACTCATGATGCAGTAATTAACTTTTTTTTCCTTTGAGCCTGTCAGGACCAATGGAGAAACTGGAGAAGTGGCAGAACTGTTAAACTAGAGGATGTTTTGGTGGTGGTAGTGGAGTTGGAGGGGGTTCAAAGCTCAACCGTGACTGCAACACTCTCACACCTCCTGAAATAGACAGATTTCAGTCCTACTGCTGAGCTGCCCCCTTCTTGGTCTGTGATAAGCTAAGCTCTGAAAAACTGAATGGCGATCCAAGCACACAAATCTCTTTCACTGCTTTGCAAGAACAAGGTTCACATTGTTACACTGCACACTCTGTATATATGTATATATGAGAATTATAACAAAGTTGTTTAGAATTGTCTTGATTCATAAGAGTATGATGGACATTACAACTGCTTGAATGACTTCAATGGGCACCATATGTACGCCCAGGGTGCCTGGACTGTTCTTTGAAGTGAGTCCCGGTAGTTTGTTAACCAACAGAGTGCGAAGACCATCAATGGGAGTCGCACATTCACAAATGCCCACATTTAAATTAAAGTAACATAGGAAATTGAGTTAAACATCCCTATAATCTTGTTATGCATGTGGAACAGAGTTTGAACTGTAAGGGACAATGTGGGCATTCTGTCATTCCCGGAAAACAGAGATGGAAAAGGCTTGTGAAACACTGGGCACTTGCAGAATGGTTGGCCTGGATTGGATAAAAAAGAACGGTATCATAACATAACTGTACATCATAACTTACATAAACCTTCTTATTCAGGTCTTCCTACTGACACAGTCTGTTTCCACTGAGATGGGGATGAGGGCACGGAGGAAGAGGAAGGGTGGGTGTGTACAGACATTTTCACAACCCTGTTGAAACACCAGCATATACCGAGTTTTGGATGCTGGTTTTGTAATATATTATGGGCAGAAGAACGAACAATTTATACGTAAAATGACTTGAATCCAGGAGCTACGCTGATATTTGCTTCCAAGTAATTAGAACTAAGATACAGAGATGCCCCCAAAATTCAGCAACTTCATAAATTAAAGACTCTGCCCTGCTGACACCCAACAGTCTACCAAAATCGGGCATAAATGAGGCCTGAAAAGAGTCCATAAAAGCTGCTCTGTTGAGTGTCAACCATTGTATGAACAAAGGAACATTTTCAGGACAGCACAACCTTCCTTCAGACCCCTCCTCACTCATGCTATAAATTAGGAAATACCCTCACACTTAATGGTCATCGCATGACATGGCCATCTCGACCATCTGAAAGAGACTCCCCCAAGAAACCCTCAGGACTGCAATGGAAAGCATAGAATTCTAGACTGAGGCATCTTTGTTCTTGGTGCAGTTTTCTACACTTTAAATTAAAACTCATTGTTCAAGAGAGAGAGATTGAACAGACACACACTGGATCTGAACTGTTGAACTCTTTTTAGCAGGACATAAATCTAATGATCTGATCATAACTTAAAATGTACAAATTAACTGTTTCAAGTATATACACATATTAGAACATCTCATCTTATTCCAGGAACTTTGACACAATTGCAAAACTTACTTGACAGTAAATTTATCCTGCACATAATCTGCCAAAGTGCCTAGAACTCTCATCCATGGTTTAACCTAATAATATCCCTGGAAATTGTGATACATTGACACATAGCCATGCCTTACCCATGTTGTAAAACCAATGAATTCCTAAAACCATTATTATTTTTAATCAAGCATTTTCATGTTTTGTAACTAGCACACTGAATATTCATGGAAGTATGTCATATTTACTATCGTTGATTTTCATTTTGCATGTCTCGAATGCTCGAAGTTTATTTGCTAATATTCCTGAGCGATTTCATTATATAAAAGTTGATTTTTTTGAAGTTGATGATTAAACATTGCCCTATTTTGTGTGGGAAGCAGAAATCTTCACACACACTGGGCCATAAATTAATTATCTTGAGGGGAGGATAGAAATAACCATGTGACCCAACAAAAGACACTTCTGACTGGCTCAAGACACTTTTGCACAAAGCAAAACTACCAAAGCAACGCAACAAAATGCAAAACAACAAAATGCAAATACAAATCCAGACTTTTGCTAAAAAGTGCTGGTGTTTTATTTTATTACTTTGGCTAAACCAATTGTGAATCGAGGCATAATAAATGAAGTATTGATGGTTCTCACGGCTTGGCCTAAAGACTCCATAAAGTTCGATTTACAGGTCATTTCCATTTATATTCTGTGTCAGCACTTTCATTAACCTGTTTTTATGTTTGTCTATGTGTGTTTGTTTAGTTTTTATATTGTATATTAGCAATAAAGTCTTGTTTGTATTCAAAGAAAACTTGACTGTGGTATATTTTGATAAATAATCTTGTCAACTGATTCTTAAAGGTCTACACTCTGTGCTCGAACAATATTTCATCATATTTTTTATATTATTTTCGATGGTGATGAGAATAGAATTATTCTAACGAGTCAACAGATGCATCATATCAACTCAATGATCAATGGCCAAATGATCAGACTAACACCTTAATTCTTTCAATATTCCCCCAAATGAATCGTAATTCCCTTCTTGAGCTAATATTCCTTACATAAAAATTGTGAGCAGATACAACAAGCCTGTTGTATTACATATTTTATGGTGGACAATTTTTATTCAGATTTCTAACCTGATCATTTGTCATTTATCCTTCATATAATGGTGGTCGAATGCAGCCAAGATTCCTAAACTAATTCCATTATACAATTCTTACATATTAGTGGTAATGAATAATGGCATTTGTAAATATACCCAGCTACAAAGTCACAAATTTACTACAGTTTGCTGGTGTACCCACCAGGTATCTTACCTAGCTTTACTAGAAAGAGTTCCTTGATCAAAAAGCTTCACCAGAAAGACCATGAAGTTTCCATGAAGAAAACTGAGAGTTCACAGCAAATTTGCCACAGTTCATTTTCACATGCAAATGAGCTGTGTAGCAAACCTGCCGCAAATTGTTCATTGTTGCCAAAGTTTTGTAGAAGGTATATATTTAATAAATATATTTAATATTTTAATATTTACTGTGTGATAGTCAGCATTTATAAGCCATATAAGTCGGTAAGTGTGTGATACCTAGTATTTTTAGAATCTGTTCAGATTTTAAATGTCCTGTTGTGTAGTAATCCGGAATTACAGCAAGTCAAGTTTTCTTTCAAATCCAAGTCAAAATTTTAATAGTTTTTGGTAATAGTTTTCAACACATTGCAGTTTAGTTTTTAAGCCTTGTCAAAGAGCAATCTGTTTTCTCTATTTTGTTGTCTGCAAATCTAAAATTTGAAGTCCAAGTAAATGGACCTTAGTCAGTGGCTTTTCAACTGTGAAAGACAGTCTTACAATATTTTCAATGAGTTGAACTGTTCTTTAAATTGGTGTTGATCATTCTCCCAAAGAAACACTGTCAATACATATTTCCAAAAAAATAAAAAAATACATCAGAGGACAAAAAAAACAAAAAAAAAACTCAGAAATTAGATTCAATCCTGGATCTTTTAACAGTGTATAACATTGAAGAGACTTTAAGTCTATCCCTCAGACTCATTTTTATTCCTTTTAAAAATGGCACCTTTACAAAGGGTCTATTGTTAACTGAGCCTCAAGCAAATTTATTTTCAATTTAAGTGTAATTTGAATCCAAATCTAGGAGTCCACTTCTGGATGTGTGCTAGAGTAAGCCAACTTGCTCTGTGAAAAGCTGGGAGAGCATAAATTGCAAGAAGTCTGCTAACACTTATCTTAAGGCAATGGCTCAAGTGGTGTCTCTGATTGGGGAATGGCTGTGTAAATCTTTGAGGGAGTAATGCAGGAGGCAGAACGACATGATGACTGCATCTTTAACCCTGACCCTTTAATTGAAGTCTTAAGGTAGGGTGTGGAGATTTATTGGGTATTACATAATGCAGTTGTTTTCACTTTATATAGTTAGCCTAAAGGAGACCGCAAAGAGAGAAATCTTCAAGTCCCTTTCATCTTAAAAAAAACACCCGTATTTCTTGGAATGGGCAACAAAAATTTGCAGAAATTCCTCACTCTCTTATTCAGCAGAAACACACCAGTTCTGCTTGGAGAGTCGAGCCAGGAACTCATGAGAACTTCACTCAAACGCCTGCAGTAACTTAGTACCTCATAATCTGCAGCGTAAAATGCCAGAGTTTTCCAAGAATTTCACTTCAGACAGGAAGCACTCAGCTATCTCTTCTCCCTGGGAGGCGTCTCCACCGAAAAGTGTTAACGTGGCGGCGGCTGCTGCATGCGATAATCCAAAGTATTCCTGCAATGTCTCTGAGCTACACCCCACTACACTTTCTGCATGAATAATCGTGGAAGAGCCGCATATATTTACATGGTCTTGCATTGCTAAATGAAGTCAGGAAAACCCTTTTGCAAGAGACGTGACATCTAATGAAATGTAAACTGCATAAGAAGCAGAGGAAAGAGGAATGTTACCGTGCCAGGATATTCCGGCATGCATTTATGGAGGTATTCTGCTGATATGTTACAGAGGCAACATCCACTCACATGTCACCAGCCATGTTTATTCACCATCATAGTTCAACAATGAGGAAAGTAGGAGTTTGGCAAGGCAGAGGAAAAAAACATGAAAAGATCTATTACATGAAAGCCATATTACAAAACATAGTGAGCTGCCTTGAAGCTGCCTTGTGAAGGCTAATTTATACTTACTGAGCAAACAGAGTTGTTTAAGTTTGCCTAAATTATGATGCAATGCTCATTTCTGTTCTGTTAAGGTGTTCATTTGGTGATATCGTGTTTGTGCACATCCCTGAAATTCTTGAAATAGGAGAACTCAGCTAGTCAAAGAGTGTTGATGATTGGTTATCATCTGCGTGGTTTGGACATGACAATATACATGTATTTTCCTCAATTAAATCATTTTAAAACGTATTAGTATTTAGTTTGTTCAGGAGAAACATTTCTGCAGCTCCACGCAACACACAAGTAGTTCCACATGAGACTCATTGCAACAGAGTTGAATGTTAGTTTATTTCTAAGTTGATATTATGTGAACTAACTCATTTTTAAGTACACTAAACTATTTTTAGCTATAATTTTTCTGTTTTAAATGAAATTCATATATTTACAATCAACATTTATCTTGCCTCATTCTCATTTGGAATTTACACGCAGTGCATTCTGGGATTGTCTTTCTGCTAAAAATAAATGTAAATGATTTAGAATTTGGCTTAAATTAGGTATTTAAGATCACACCCAGACTAATATGATTTACTTGAGAAGCATTCAATTCATTACACCTCTCATCCATATCAGCATGGTGTTTCTTCCACCAAAAATTGAACTTTTGAAAACCCTCTACATTACTGCATACTTTGGAATACAATGACATTAGAAAACTGATGAGTGTGGATGTAGCATTAAACACCCTGTCTACAACAGGCGAGTCCATTGAGACAACGGCTTGAGGGTGTTGTGGTGGAATGGTCCACCCCTCCAACTCGTCATCGTCACCCCGCCTCTTAGGGCCACCCTTCAGCCAGGCTCACGACGGGAGCTGGGCAGGAGTGCAAGAAGAGGTGCTTAATTAAGAAGCCTTGTTTTGACAGTGGTGAATGAAGCAAACCTGTTGTGAATAATGCTTCGTTACCGCTGCCTTTAAAATGCAGAGTGCACCTCTTCTCGGGTAGCTGGCTTCAAATCTCCATGTGTGCACACACAGGCATCCTCACACGTCCAGGACCAGCGCTGGGAGGGTTCGGACGAGGTGATGTGCTGCCGGACCCGCTCCTCAGAACCCGGGCCAATTAGATGAGTTGCCGGGGGAGAATTAAACATGGCCGGGCCGTCTTCCCCTCTCATCTGCCAAGGGCCAGGGAAGATGGGCCGCTGAGGACTTATGGACATGTTATTTTGATTATTATTTCCAAAAAAAAACCGTCTCTGAGGCTTCACACCACACCCACTGTGTCTGTCTCGTGCTCACGCCTCCACTGTGTCTACAGTGGACGCGTTGACCTGAACACTCTAAACCATTTATTTGTGTTGCTAGCAGTAGTATCGCCAGCGCTTGCAGCACAAAATGGAATGGGACACCAGTTTACTGTTGGCGCTACGTGCTACAAAGGACACTTCCAGTGTAGACAGTATCATTGATAATAATGGGTTTAATTGCATTTGATGTGACATACTGTAGCTCATGTCCAGTGTAGACAAGGTGTTAATTAAGATGCAAACCTTTTGGAACAGCCTTCACATCTGAAACAGTTCAATGATCACTTAAAATACTCAATATTTATTAGAACAGAAAAAAGAATTGTATGTAAGAAACAAACATTTTTCAAGGTTTATACATTGTTGAGGTTTCCAAGGTGGAATTTATATGCCTTTTCTCCATTTAACAAGTAAAATCTATTTTCTATCTTCCTGATGTGATCTTTTGCAATGGCAGCACAAACTAAATAATCGCAGTGATCAAGAATAGCAATAACGCTCTGCACTTCACCACTATACTTCGTGATTATTCATGAGGGCTTTTGAGAGGAGATCACATCATTTGATGGATTTGATGGAGACCTGTCTGAGTCTGGCAAACGTGCCACTCAAAGACCTCCAGCTTCCCACTTCACAAACACACCGGCATATAAAATTCCTTCTGCAATCAGCAACAGACTTGTATGCTCTTAACAATATATTAATCAAGCTAACTCACTCTCTGTTTGGCTCTTCAAGGCTATAATTCTACTCGCAGAACTCATGCAGAAATACACCCCTTTTCAATGCCTCCGCCAGACAGCAGACACTGCCATGCCAGCGATCTCTTTCTCTACAAAAAAAGTAATTTCTTTGTATATATGTATATATATATATATGTGTGTTCTCAAACCACCTGTCTAATATTATGTATGTCCCCCTTTTGCCGCCAAAACAGCACCAACTGGCATCTCAGTATAGCATTCTGAGATTCTATTCTTCTCAGCCCAAATGCGCAGAGTGGTTATTTGAGTTACCATAGACTTTGTCAGTTTGAACCAGTCTGGCCATTCTCTGTTGACCTCTCTCATCAACAAGGCATTTCCATCCACAGAACTGCCGCTCACTGGATGTTTTTTGCTTTTGGCACCATTAATGCATTCTAGTGACTGTTTTGCATGAAAATCCCAGGAGATCAGCAGTTACAGAAATACTCAAACCAGCCCATCTATCACCAACAATCATGCCAGGGTCCAAATCACTGAGATTGCATTTTTTCACTATTCTGATGGTTGATGTGAACATTGACTGATGCTCCTGACCCGCATCTGCATGAGTTTATGCACTGCACTGCTGCAACATGATTGGCTGACTAGATAATATCATGGATGATTGTTGGTGCCAGATGGGCTGGTTTGAGTATTTCTGTAACAGCTTATCTCCTGGGATTTTCACACACAACAGTCTCTAGAATTTACTTTGAATGGTGTTCCCAGAACTCAGTTGGTAGGTTATCAATTACTAGCGAATTTATTTTTGGATATAATCTGAGCATTCATTTACTATTTTGATCAAAATCAGTTTTATAACTATGGTTTCAAGTCTGGTTATTGAGTGGACAGTTCAGTTTCGAGACACGTTTTCCAGGACCAAAGCATGAATTGCCTGTCAGAATAGGTTGTTTTTTAGTAGTCAGTATTTAGTGTATACTGTCCAGTATGTAGGAGGCTATTATTCCATTCTGAACAGTGTTTTTTTTTATTTAGTCATAGGTCCTCCCCCTAAAATATCTGCTCCTCTCCTCTTTTGTCCTTCTGCTGTTGGATGTTCTGAGTTCGCCTCCTTGTTTTCCCAACAAAGCTGTAAGTCCGTCCACCGTCTGGCACAGCTGTTCTTGCTGGTTCCCCACGGCCTCTTACAAAAAGGCAATAAATCAATCCGGGCACTCAATACAAGCGGGAAATTGACCAATTAAAGTGGCCCAAAATGCTTTTGTTCACGTGGACGATTTTACAGATTGGCCATGTATTTAGATTGGGGACTGGCAAATTCACTGGCTTGGATTCAGTCCATTAGTGCTTCTCTCTGTCTCTTTCTCTTGCTGGCATTGCTTTGACACTCATTGGTGTCATGTCACCAGTACAGATCAGCATAGTCATGCACCAGGTGCTGGTTTAGAATGGATTCATTGCAATCTCAATGTAAAAACCCCATGAAATGGCATGACGAAAGCAGTTTTTTTTTTCCAGCGTTAAAGTATTTTCAATAAAAACACTTGCATAAAAGTAGAAGAAAAAAGACAGACTGTCTTTATACTGTTAGCAATAATATTCTCATGATGTCACGGACCAGCGCCAGAGAAAAGCTGGCAAGGAGTTTTATATCAGTCTCTCTTGCTTCTAATTTATGTTTACAAAATAAATCTAGAGTGCATGATCCTCACAGACAATCTGATGAAAAAAAAGTATATATTTGTTAATATGCAGTCGATGGGTCTGTTCCAAAATTTAGTGAGCTGCCTCGCTGTCTCCTGCCTACATAGACAGCTGTCTTCTATGGCTGCATCCTTACTGAAATGATGCCTCATAAGAGACCAATTTGGAACACTCTGCATAGGTGGTAGCTCCGTGCATCATTCAAATAGTGCTCCTCACATGCAGCTCACGGGACACTTGACTCGCAACTGATTTCAATCAAATATCTTCAATATAGGAGAGGAAAGAGAAAAGACTCAATCCTCTAATGAGCCTAAATACGCACACCACACTCTTTTGAGTTTTTGATAAAATACTCAGTTTTGTGTCATATTAAACTGTCATCTTTCAACACCTTTCAGTATTGACTGGATTATCAATATATTTGTATTCTAAATTTCTCTTGCATCGTCTGCCATCTTAGATTTATTTTTCCGCCAAGCTCATCACAGTGCATTCTGAGATCGCCTACCCGGGGAAGGAATCATACGATGCTACCTTAAAATCTGGCCAAAACAAGATATCTTAAGAGGAAGCAAAATTAAGATACCTACCTTCACGTTAGGAGTGCACCTATGATGCCTTAAAATGCTGGCTCCGGAGGACGCTCACTAAGTTTTGGAACAGACCTGATGATTGATCAACACAGGAAGATTGTGGGTGTAACCATGGGCAAACACTTTCTCTCATAATACTATATTTGATCAATCATTTTGTGTGCCCTGGATCTATTTGGTATTTCTGTCAGTTCCTTTCAAATAATTGGTCAAATGAGTTGGCAAAATGGTCTCAATCAGTTTGTGATTCAATATGAATAAGCTCACTGAAACACCATATGTTTTGGAGCTGTTTCTCACACATATAAATACCGTGGGACATAAATACAGAAATCATTTAGTACTATGCTTATTTTGAAGTCAGACACTGTCCCATGCATCCAATAAAAAAAAGAAAAATCAAAGAACCACACCATTTTTTAAGACATTTTGATGAATTACACATTTGCTACACAATAAAGAGCATTTTAAAATTCAGCTCACAAGGTCACCAGAATTGAATTCTTTGATGTTGTTTTTCCAAAAAAAAATAAATAAAAAATAAATAAAAAATCATGGAGAAGCATGCCCTTGGTTCCCCCTACTAAATGAGACTATACTATTTTACTTGATGGCGGAACTGTACCTTTCTGCTAACAAAACCTACAGGCCATCTGCAGCCCTCCGACTGCTCTGACATAGCCAGTGAGAGACTTTAGAAATGGAACTGAATTAGGCCCGCTATGCAGAAATTATATAAAATCCTTATTCCGGGCACTGGAAGTCACTGTCACGTGCAGCCGCTATATACAGCAAATCTCTCCGCTAGTGCATTCTGTACCGTCACAAGCTTCATCCACTGGCAGAGTTCAACAGCAGTTTGGAATGCTCCTTATGTCCAATGATGAAGCGACACAGAAAGAATGATGCATTTATTAAAGGATTGGCATCAAGCTGTATACTTAATTCATCCACTTGTTCTTGTTAAAATGTCCCGATACCAGATGGATCATACAACTGAGTAGAGCTGCTGTTGTGCAAGCGGCTGTACAGAGTTTATTGAGCGTGCACAGTAGCAGATCTGCATGTGCTTTGCAGTGCCACTGAATGAACATCAAAAAAGATACAAATGTGAATAAGTGTGTAATATTTTGTATAAGACACATCACTGCTTTACTATAAGAGTTTCTTGTGAGTGAAATACCCTATCCTTTATTTACATGTACACAAGCATACCATGGAGCACAAAGTATGATTAAAACTTGCATAATATTAAGCGTACAATATAACGATTATGCATAGTGGCAATCTAGAAGCTTCTAGACATTTTTTTTTAATTATTACAGCGATGCAGCCCTCTGCACCTTATTTATTTTCTGCATTTGGCCCCTGACCAAAAAAGTTTTAATACCCCTGCACCATGGTCATATTTCACCATTTGTAGCATGATTGTTTTTGTAAGGCTGATTCCAGACTGCAGACTTCATTTCAGTGTGTTATTTGTGCTGTGTTCTGAGTTCGATTACTCCACCAGCCAGCAAATTTGTGCTAAAAAATGAGAAATCCTACAGGTGTGCTGGCAGCTGTTTGCAGTTTGTCTGTGTGCTGCCTTTTTATGGTGCCCCCCCAAAAAAATTCTTTATTGATTTTTTTTTTTTTTATCCTTAACGTTCATGTATGCATGCTTTTGTGCCAAGCATATATATATATATATATATATACACACACACAACGATCAGCCACAACAATGAAATTACCTGCCTAATATTGTGTAGGTCCCACTTGTGCGGCCAAAAAAGTGCCAACTCGCATCTCAGAATAGATCTGAGATGCTACGCTTCTCACCATTATCGTACAGAGCGATTATCTGAGTTACCGTAGACTTTGTCAGTTCAAACCAGTCTGGCCATTCTCTGTTGATCTCACACATCAACAAGGTGTTTCTGTCCACAGAACTGCTGCTCACTGGATGAATTTTTTGTTTGTTTTTGGCACCATTCTTTGGCAAATTCTAGACACTATTGAATGCAAAAACCACTGGAGATAACTGCTCTGTACAGTTGTGGTGAGAAGAATATAATCTCAATGTTGTGGCTGATTGGTGTATTACAGTTGAAGCCAGAAGTTTACATACACTAAGGTTGAAGTCATTAAAACAAATTTTTTAACCACTCCACAGATTTCATTAAAGTAAACATTTAAGTAGTTTTAGCCAGTCATTTGGGACATCTAATTTGAGCATGAGACAAGTCATTTTTACAACAATTGTTTACACACAGATTGTTTCACTTTGAATTGACTATATCACAATTCCAGTGGGTCAGACGATTATATAAGATAACTGTGCCTTTAAGCAGCTTGGAAACTTCAACAAAATGATCTCAAGCCTTTAAGCAATTATCCAATTAGCTTCTGATATGTTAATTGGCTAATTGGAATCAATTGGGGGTGTACCTGTCGATGTATTTTAAGGCCTACCTTCAAACTCACTGCCTCTTTGCTTGTTGACCTCCAAACATTGTGGACCTCCAAAAGTGTGGTTCATAAATAAACCAAATAATAAAGAAAAGCAGCCAATAAGTGCCCAACATAGATGGGAACTCTTTCAATACTGTTTAAAAGCATCCCAGGGTGATGCCTCAAGAAGTTGGTTGAGAAAATGTCAAGAGTACATGCAAATTCTAGGCAAATGATGACTACTTTGAAGATGCTAAAATATAACACAGTTTTGGATTTTGTTTTTTTGTCACAACATAATTCCCATAGTTCCATTTCTATTATTCCATAGTTTTGATGACTTATATATAACATTTTAGAATAATAGTAGTGTCAATCCAGTAAATAAACCTTAGATGTACCTGTAAGGTTGTTTTTTTCTGTATACCATCTTCAATGACTAATAAACTAATTGCTTGTTAGAACTGCTCCTTCTCCTTTCATACATTTATCTGATGTCACAAATAATTATCGGTGAGAAAGAGTCCAGTAACCAGTGTTGAGCTCAACACTGTCATTGGAGTAGATCATTTATGTTTCTATGGCAACCAACAACAACTCCACCATCTGAACTACATCATCAAGTCTGTTTTCTACTATAAGAGCCTTCAGTTCTTATGCAAATAATTTTAAAGAAAAATAAATTATCTGAGAAAACAACAGAAGTGGCTGGAGGCAAACGGGCCCCATACAGTATGCGCTAAATCAAAAAAGCATGTTTTATTGATGAGAGATCAGCTGTGCAGTTTCTTGCTTAATTATTGAAAGCTACATGTACACAAGGAAAGTAATGGAAATCTTGGAATTGGAATTAAATGGAATTTAATGATTCTGATTGCACTGAATGATTCTGGTTCCTTACCTATTCCATTAAAGGAATCTCTTGGATTTAATACAATGTAATCGCAAGCGACAGTATTTGTGGACTAATACTGCTCCCCACAAAAAATTATTGTAAATAAATAAATATATAATATAAAGCTAAATAAATATCACTTGTTCCTCATTTATTACAAAATAAAATAAAAATAGGCATTTATCATGGATTAGGGGTCCAAATTAAATGTGGTCAGTCCATAAACACTTAAATACACACTGTTTCAACAATAAACGATAAATGTGTCAACATTATTTTAGTATGATAAAATTACTTATTAACCTTTTCATTTATAAAAGTTATCAAAAGCTATATAAACAAGGCTCAAGACAGTTTTCTTTATGGTAATCAACATGCCACAAATGCTGTCGATTCAGCATAACTGCCTATGAAAGGGTATACATAGCAAAATCAAATGTATTAGTGTGTTTCTTCTATATATATAAATATATATGCATGTACTGCAGAACAATGAAAAGATAAAAAATGCATGTTCAACAGCTTAGAGTTGATAAAGGAGACTCCACTTCACTCTCTCTTTACTAAGATGCTCTATGATGGATAGGTACTGTATTAGACCCCCCCCCACCAAAAAAAAATAAAATACGTATAGTGTATATATACCAATCTATATATATATATATATATATATATATATATATATATATATATATATATATATAGAGAGAGAGAGAGAGAGAGAGAGAGAGAGAGAGAGAGAGAGAGAGAGAGAGAGTGTGTGTGTGTGTGTGTATAAAATAGTTAGAGAAACCTATCTCTTAGCATTCCCATTCATCCCCATAGCAGTTGGTCAGCTGGCTTAGCTCACCTGAACTGTAAATGTCATGTGATTAATCACTAGGAGACACAAGATAACATCCCCAGTCCATCACTACCAAATATCATGAGCTGTGGCATCGAAGGAAGCAAACAGGGGAAAATATTTCAAGTCAATTTCAGACTTTTAAGAGCCCTCAGATCATAATAATAATATTAATAATAGTAATAATAATAGTAATAATAATAAATGTATCTGGCAAATATCCACTGTAATATAATTAAAAATAAAAAACAGTTGCGATGCACACGTTGCTTGAAACAAATTTGATGTTGTAAGAATACATGGCAACAGAAAATGAATGGCCATAAATGGAGAGTGATGAATGTTCATTTATTACATATTCTGGCAAATTTTATTATGCTTTCAGCTACCACTGAGTGCATGGTAAACTGAGCTCCGTTTAACACATTTTACCATGTCTATGTCCATTCCACAGAATATATACCTGTATGTGTATAAAATATATATATATATATGTATATATATATATATATATATATATATATATATATACCTGTATATGTAGCAACTCTGGCTCTGTAGCAACACTGTAACATTGTTTTTCCATTTCGACTTACTGGACTTATATTTTATTGTATTATATTTTCAAATGCATTTTTTTTCCGCCCGTAATTGCGACACTATTACAAATATTTAAATAATACAATAGAGTTCAAGCACTTCCATTTTCGACTCCATCAATTACCTCGTTATTTCTCAATTTCAGCCCGTTAAATATTAATATGATTTTGTAATGAGGCTGAATAGTCCGAATCGTTCACTGTCCCTCTCGGCAGTGCAGCGGTGGACACAAGACTATGATGAATAAAAGCAGCACATTAGAGCTCACTGCTCGGCCCACTCGGGGCTTTTCTGGCTACTTTGTCATCTGGTTAGTGGCGGGAGAGTGCCTCTGCCTGCAGGTGCTGCGCTTAATAACTGCATTCTTCCGCTGCGGCACAAATAGAGCATACTGTCGCGTTGAGTTAGCATGCAACAACACGTCTCAGTCTGTGCATCTGTGTTATATTTCCATCCTTTTTGGAGCTGTTACACTGATCTGTGTGATGCTTATTAATTAGTTAGTGTCAGTATAAAATTATGACCAAAGCATCTTTATTTTATTTTTTATTTATTTATTTGTATTATTGATAGAGACAATAGAAAGTGACAGGAAACTATTGGGGGGAGAGAGGGAATAGGATTGGACTGACTGGATTTGAACTTGTGTCTCCCACAGCAGCACCACATGCATGTAGAACTCACATATAGTCTTTATTTTTTATGGGGTAGTTTTCACTGTAGCTCTCCAGAAACCATATATATATATATATATATATATTATATATAATTTTTTTTTATTTTTTTTTTTTTTAACGGCAATAAATATACAGTATAAACAAAATGACTGCAAGTGCCTAAAAAAATAAAAAAGGGACAGGAAAAAAATGGGGGAAAAAAGAGAGGAAATGGGATTGGGACACGTTGAGTGTTGGAATCCAACCTGTGTCTTCCTCATCAGCACCACAGCTCAATGCATGGGGTATATACACTTGGGAACTTCATGCATTTTTACTGATCGGATTGCTGTCCGATTAATAAACACATTCCATTTACACATGGCCACATCAATGTGTCTCCGCCAAATATATATAAATCTGATCTGAGTTCACTCCCGTGATTATGCTAATGCCGGACAGCAATTTAAAATATGCAGTGTATTATTTGATTTCAAGTGACTTTGCCCCACGCGCATATCTGAATGTGTGCGCACAATTTATTATTGCCCTCACGGCTTGTTGTAGGACAGATGTGTCATGCGTATCAGCTGCACTCATAGTCAGTGTTTAATTTTAGATTTGTCCACGATCTGCATCAAATGAATGAAGAAAAATTGTCTGTCTCTCCTACAGCTGTTTCTTAAGTTGTTTTAAGAGACTATGCAAATAATCAGTAACATCTGTTATGTTTCACATTTTGCCTAAGCTGACGTAGCACTCTCGTAGAGGTGGTGTGAGTGATCGGATTAATATCCATCTCGTAACTGTTTTGGAGGGCATTTGCACTTGGTCTTTTCAAGATCCACTCAGCAAAAAATGCATGAAGTGACCAAGTGTAAACACCCCATAATAACCCCCTACGCCAAAGAAAGTGGTTTTATTAGTCAACAATACCACACCAGAAACCACACCGTTATACTAAAATAAATTGAATTGTGGTCTGTTTCTCACACATACAGCTATTGTATGAATATGATTTATGGTACTTTGAAGACCCCAGTCCCACTTTCAATTTATCCAAAAAAAATACAAATAAATAAAAGGCACAAAAATTAATCTTGCTCAACTAAAAAAAATAAATAAATAAATGGAAAGAAAAAGAAAGCCATACGGATTTAAGGTGGGTGAACTAATCCATTCATTGATGAGGATTCATATTTTGGGGCTAGAAAAAAAACAGCCTTATCTCAAGAAAATCACGTGACCGCAGCAAAATTTTTGCAAAATTAAAGCACATGTTCCATTACATCTTTTGCTGCACTTTCCCAGTGAAATGTCCAGTGGGGGGCGCCAAAAGCAAGTACTGTAAACAGACAAGATTTGTAAGTTGAACGTTAGATGGAGGTTTTAATAAAGAGTAAAAAATACTCCCTTACATAAAACTTGAACCTAAACCTAACCAATAGTGTCCTAAAAGCAGGAGAGGTAAACAAAACAGACATGCTTATCCTAATCCAACACCTAAACCTAACCGATAGAGCCCTAAAAGTAAATGTGACATGAGAAGTACATTCTGTGTCATTTCATGTTGCTTCTATGACACTTCTGAGGGCATTTACACTTGGTCTTTTCTTTAACAGATAGCAATCAGATCAGTAAAAACAAATTAAGTGGCCAAATGTAAACCCCCCCATAAGACTAGGTTGCCAAAACCCTGAATGGTCATGCTGAGAGCAGAATGAGAGAGAGTCACCGTGCTATCAGTTTTGATTGTGGAGCAGACGTATCTGTCTCAGCTGTGTAGAGAGGCTTTCAAGTTGAGGACCCCATAACACGCCTCCTTCCCAATCCAATTAACCTCAAGTCTTACCAGAGAATAAGCATCTGATACTGTGTTCACTAAATGACTGCAGTTGAACTGCCTGTATGATTGTCACTTTCATTGACTCTTTCTTCGCCAAACTGTCACCCCTGCAGTGACCACACGATTGGCTTAACACTATTTCAAAAGTCGGGCTAATAGGGTGTGAAATAACCAACAGTTGAACCACTTACAAAAAAGAAAGAGAGGAGGTTATCATAAGGTCCTTGCCAAACTAAAATAATGAAGTGACCTTTTTAATTGGTGTTGCTCTAGTGGAATGGCAACGAATGCGTTTCTGCTAAATGATCAGTGATGTTTTGTCATTTGCCAGGATGTGGACCTTCAACCAATACCTTTTAGGGGATATTTCCCCTTTTTGTGTCTTGATCGATTGGAATGTTTTATTGTGAATGGGAATGCACATTTCATTTACACATGGCCACATAAATGTCCCCACAAAATGGATATCTATCTGATCAATTAGTTTGTATTATATGCACATATAACAGAGTTCTCAAGCATTGACGTTTTGCGTGACTCCTAAACTAAACACAGATGGCAGCTAAAAGTGACCAAATATTATTAATATTCTTTTCAAATCAAGAGTATTTTTTTCTTGTTTTTATTTTCATAAATCTAATTTATGTACTAGTAACATGAATCTCCATCTTGTTTGCAAACAGACAAAAAGACACGAAAACGCACAAAAAGCACACATGCACAAATAAACACTATGTCAGCAAGGCTTGGCAAGTTTCATACACGGATATATCTTCACCCTTTCTGTTCCCATGGTAACAACTGAAACTGAATTCCCTCTAGGACTTTGGTAGAGTGATTCCCTCTTTTTTGCTTTTACAAATAAGAAAAAGAAGACCAATGTGATCAGTATTGTGTTTTAGTTGTCATTGAGCTTCAAAGGCCTATTGAACTCAACCTCTGGATTCTGAGAAGTCTAGTCATGTCTTATACCATCATAACCCCTTACTTTAGCAGCATTCTGGACCAAATGCTGCTTCAGTGGGTACTGCTACAGTTCCACAAGTGCTGCTAAAAAGTAATTACAGTATGTTCTCACTGTTGTGTGGGTCAAGAATTCAAGTAGGACCACCCTTTCCTTGTGCCTGAGCAATTGGGAATCGATCAGTCAATCCAGGAAGTGGTTCACGATTAAAGGACCTCTCCTTTAAAATATTTCAGGAAATGGCCTAATTGGGGCAAGGCTGTGTTTCATACTACCAATGTACATTTTTGTCTTATTGTGCATTTCTATATATACCTAATATTTTCTATTCACTTTTTATGTGTGTTCTATTTTTTATAATCAATGTCTTGTTGTATTGTTTGTGCAATGTAAGCTTCTGTCGCCAAGACAGATTCAAAGTATGTGTAAGCATACTTTGCAATAAAGCTCACTCTGGTTCTGATTCTGAAATGGCTAAAATACAAATTAAATGTTCTCCTAAACTGGTGAGGTTTTTAAGATTATAGAGTTTTAAATCAACAAAACCTGTAAGAGCATAATCTTTACACATCTCATCTGTTTTTTTCTGTTAGGTTTAGGTTTTAAGTGTAAGGTTGGAAGGTTTCAACTTCTGCACAGTACTTGCACACAATTTAATCACACTCAAACTAGCTTGTAAATGCAATTAGATATGTAATGCAAGTATTAATATGTTTGATGTTTTGTGTTTTAAGAACAATTTACTCATTCATGCTGCTCGTGTGTTATGAATGAACCCCGTTGTTTCACATGTGGCATGCATCAGTACAGTTGACACAAGTTGCCTCTGTGAGTTTCTACCAGACCATGCATGCCGTGACCACTCCAACAACACTTGCTACACACATGCACACTATCTTGTGGCGCACGTGGAGGGCCACTCCTCCAGGACCCTACCCACAACGCTTATCACTCTGACCTGAATTCATGGATGGTGGACAATTTTCTAAGCAGCTGGTGATCAATCAAAACCCACTTCAAATGTGTCCACATGCCATTTTTACATTAAGATGCCACGCTGTTCAAAATAGAGTGTTTTTCACTTGTGTTGTTGATTACTGCACAGGCAGAGTGTTTTCTCGTCATGGAGCCCTGAGAGCCAAATGAACCCCCATCCCCCTCAAGTCCTATCTCCTCTCCCCAGGACAAGCTAATCTGCACTGGCGAGGGGGTTTTGGCTGTGAGTGTTAGTTTTCAGGGGGTACAGGCTTGAACATGTGCATCCACATCTGGCTTACACTTATGGGCTCTTCAAATGGCAGGGCTGAGATTCTTTGCATCTGCCAGTCAAGTTGAAATACCAAAAAAGACATTAACATTAACATTAACCATCACTTGTTGAGAGATAATGAATGTTATCAGTTTTAGTATTTGATCAGTTTGAGAGCAAGTATCATTAAGACCCCATATAAACATGGTATTAAGATGTGTATTTAGTGATCTGATTACATGTGGACAGTGTTAAATATAGATCTAAATGGGTTCTAAAACGTTTTGTGATCGGATCACTGAAACCACATATAGAAATGAAAAAATTAATTAACCACATCTCATTGAGGTGTAAAAAGTAATCCATCCTGTATGCATCCGCCGACAGGGGGACCGTACCGCGGGAAATACATCACGGGGACTTTGCCTGAAAAGGGAACTAAGCTCGTGGAGCCCGACCCCAGTACAAAGCACCTGTGACTCATAGTGTGTCTGGCCGTGAATTGCTCCACTGAATTCGCTGGCCAGAAGGCTAGGGAGGAGAGCATCCAGGGAGCGACACTTAGTGGCTAACCTGGGATAGAAGGCGCACTGCATCAAGTAGGTGAAGGACGCTGTGTGCATGCGGAACACCTAGTCGGTTGTGCCTCATTACCGAGTTCTACCGGCTCGGACCTGACAAAACACGGGACGAGACCAACTCAAACCTGAGATTGTAAAATCTGGCAAAGGTATAGGGTGTTGCCCAGCCCGCTGCTCTGCAGATGTCTGCTAAGGAGGTGCCATGGGCCAGTGCCCATGAGGATGCCACACTTCTCGTAGAGTGTGCTTGAACCCGCAAGGGGGCGGGCACGCCTGGGTGTGATAAGCGAAGGATAGCATCAACGACCCAGTGAGCTAACCTCTGTTTGGAGACGGCGTTCCCTTTCCGCCATCTGCAGAAGCAGACAAAGAGCTGCTCAGAACATCTAGAGCTCTGAGTGCAGTCCTAATAGATACGCAAAGCACGTACCGGACACAGCAACAAGAAGGCTGGGTCTGCCTCCTCCCGGGGCAGCTTGCTTGCAGGCTCACAATGGTCCCTGAAGGGGGTCGTAGGAACAAATGAAACAAGGATTCTCCTCCCGGCCCTCCACCGGGGGACGGAGTGGTCTTGGTACCAGCTCAAGAGTGAACATCTGACTGCCTGGGTCGCCCATCTCAGGAGCGCTTCGGAGCTTTTCTGGTCCTGGAAGGGGTCCTGGAGACGGGGGGCGTACGCCACCTGCGAGATGCTTGACGCTGGGGCTGAGAGCTGGGCCAGGGTTGGTTGGCTGTAGGGGGATGCCCTCGGCGAGCAGGTGCAGATCATTGAGTGCATTGGCTTGGTGAACTTGCAGGAGAGCCATGGCATGCAGGGTGGAGGCAGCCTGTCCGGTGGCGCTGTAGACTTTTGAGGTCAGTGATGACATCACTCTACAGGCTCTGGAGGGGAGTACCGTGCGGTCCCACCAGGTGGCGGCATTCTCGGGACAAAAAAGGATCGCAACCACTCTGTCAATCTAGGGTAGTGAGAGTGGACGAGTGAAGGGGTCGGATCCGGGCAGTAAAAGGTGCCCTCCACGACCGTGTCAGCTCGTCATGCACTTCCGGGAAGAACGTAACTGGGGGGCGTGGCTATGAGCGAGGAACCAATCGAGTAGCCATGAGTGGGGACAGAGGTTTCCAGTCCAGCCTCACGCTCACAGCAGCCCGGGAAAGCATAGCGGACATCTGCGCGTCAGCCTCAGACTGGGCGAGCAGACCCGAAAGTGGCAGCGCAGACGAGTCATCAGCATCAGAAGCCGCTGTGACACTCTCCGATGCAGCAGCAATGTCGACATCCAATTCCGGGTGCTCAAGGGAGAATGAAGGGTGGCTGCGAAGTGAGTCACACTCATCCCGAGCTCGGACGGAAGCAAGCAAGCGTGCCAGGGGTGGGTGGTTCGTGGGAATTTACCTGGCGAAACTGAGCCCTTCGTCAGCCACAAATCACCTTCATCAACAGCCGGGTCGTCCTCAATCCCGTGGAAAGAAGGAATGACGTGGAGGGCGCCTGAAGTGGCCTTCTCTCAAGAGAAAAGAAAGCCATGACCACAATGTTGCCATGGCTATGTTCTCGCACTGTCTGCCAACTTGACAATGGCTTTTTCTCAGGTTCAGAGGTACGTTTGGCGTCCCAAGAAGGCCCCTCGTGTCACTTAATTCGACACAACGTCGAGTGAGTGACAGAAGGGGAACATGCATATATCCATTGCCAGATTCATGCTGCTTGTCACAAACTGTTTAAACAGTTATTTCCTATCACTCATAGATTCTGTCAGCCTCTAGGTGACACATGCCACACATTCAAATATGCATGCTTCCCTACTATATAGTATGCCAACAGCAATATATCAGTTGTATAAGTATGTATTTACAAAAGAGTTGTTGAGAAATTCCTTGGATAACCAACTACATCCGGTGAGATTTTGAAGTGTACATCTACTGGACAATTTACTATTCTATAGTGCCAAAAGAACTGAAATTATGCCATATTCAAAATATATTTTAAGTCAATCTTTCAAAGTGAACTCAGTGAACTTAACATGTCAGACCATCTGCCATGTCAGCAGAGAATGCGGCACAGTTCACTCATAACATGCTTTTTGAACGCAAGGCATTCCGGATTTTATTTTTTGCCCCAAATATATCTGGCTGTTATAGGTTATTATAGAAAACTGATGACACTTTGCTACACTGGCATGCATGATTTATTTTTTCCTGTGATCAGCATATTTAGAACAAATATGATTGAATCATGTGATCCTCAACTGGTCGATACAGAACAAACTTGTCGATTAGTGGCAGAACTAATCAAATAGTTGGTGCAACTTGAAACTCCCACTCTAGTTCTTCTTCTGCAACTTTGCAAGCATCTGAGCTCTCCCAACATGTAGCCATCACTAAAATTCACAGAGCCCAAGACAACATTTTTGTGGGTGCGCACCCTCTAACCTGGGCCCAATGTGTAGGCTGTAGCATAAAAGACCTTGGTGGCCCCCCTCAACTGATGGCATGGCAGAGTATTTCTGCTCATCCCCACCTGAAGAAGGTCTTGCCAGCAGTTTTCGGTGTATTCAAATCATTAGGCTTGTTCTTACCTTCTTATAACCCCAAGAGGAAAAGAAAAACAAAAAACACATATTGAAAGCAGAAAGTTGTTCCGGCAAAGATTTGTGCCAATCTTTGTGGTAGATGTAATCTTTATATATCAACTTGCTCGTAAATTATGTTTTTTAAACATAATGGCCGAAAAGCTAAATTCCTACTCAATTCTAAGTTTACTAAAATCTTCCATGGCTCTTCCAGACAGATCTCTGTGTAAAAACTTTGAAAGACTCCGTACCACAATGCTGAGTGTAAATAATGACACAGGGGCCATTGATGAGCACCAATTTACTTCAAATGCTTATCAAACTGTTGCCATGTCTTCAGGTCCTTGACAAAAATAATCCAGATTAGCCAGTATAATTATGTAGTTTGAAACCATTAATTCTTGTAGGTAAGGGGATGCTCGGTTGGGGGAGGAAACCTCACAGTGCTGTGTGATACCGGGCTGTAAATTTATGGGCATCCTTCCAAAGGCTCATTTCAACTCTTTCTAATTGGCCTCATTGTAGATGAAATATTAAATGGCCGGCGTGGCTATTAATGCTGATGGTTATGGATGGCACGCTGTTGTACTTAATACAGCTGCCTGGTTGTCCCTTTTATTTCCACCACAGTGTCCAGCCGTGATATATGTTCTGTAGAGAGAAAACCGTAGACACACAATGGGGTTTCAGCCCACTGGCTGAGGGCCAGACTGGGAGGGATGTCAGACCGTTAGAGTTATAGTCTGGATTGGTGGGAGTTGCTCTTTCGATTTAACTTCAGACTATTTTCTCTTTGAATTTCTAGGGTTTTTGGGCCTTTTTGCCACTTTTATTGATAGAGATAGTAGAGAACGGGAAGGAGAAAGGATTGGAAAATGAAGCAAGGATTGGAAAATGAAGCAAGTCGGTCTATAACTTGTGTTGCTTTTATGAGCACTATGGGTCAAAGTGTAAGAGCACATGTGATAACAACTAGGTCATAGCTTCATTGGCGTTTTAAGACATGTTTAGGATATTGGGATACTGTCACTGGGATATTGGTGATGGAATCTGTTGGAGAGACTGCATGCCACAATTATGTGTAAAACTTGTGGCAATTTCCTCAAATGTGTTACAAGGGTCCCAGTACATTGTCTTTCAGATACAAGGTAAATGGAGGGAAGACAAAAAAGACATCTGATCTGAAGAGCCAACCTTCATGGCGTCTTTAAGATTTTTTGTAATCTCTCATCGGGGTTCACACAGTCATGGAAAACAGATTATTTTTACACTATTGTCAGTTTTGCTCAATCCTCCCATGTTCATATTCCTAAAATAATAATAAATAAATAAAAATAATGTAACCAAGACATTTTAAATTAAATACATTGATTTAACTAAATTGTGTCTTGTCAGCTTTACTTAATACATTTGCGTTGAAACAACATGGATAGTTTTTAATGGTTGACTGAAACTGGGCAGAGTACATATACATTTAAATTCAAATTTATGCAGACACTTTTATCCAAAGCAACTTACAGTGCACTTATTACAGGGACAATCCCCCCAGAGCAACCTGGAGTTGCCTTGCAAGTTGTCTTGCTCAAGAACACAATGGTGGTGGCCGTGGGATCGTACCAGCAACCTTCCGATTAACAGTTATGTGCTTCAGCCCACCACCACATCTTATATTTCTAGTTCCAAGAATGATTTGTATTGAACTCAACAGGGACAATACATGTTAAAATGATGTGTTATTTATGTCGTTGTTCAATATGAACATACAGGAGAATACTTTTTAGTGTTTAATGTTTTGTTATTTAGAAGTTAACTTTTGGTTATGTTTAGTTTTGGGGGTTACCATCATTGTGAAGAGTGGAGTTTGAGCCTAGGTTGAGGACAAATACATTTAAACTATTCAGCATATTGCTGTATCAATTAATCAATGTCTGTGCTAACCATAGCATCAGATCACAAGTTGCAATCAGAGGTGCTTCCCATTAACATGTACTTAACATGCTAGCATTCACTGTCATAAGCTAGCATATCACTAAAAGAGTTTAAAGGGTTAGCTCACCCCAAAATGAAAATTATTTCATCCTTTACTCTCATGCTGTCTAAGATGTGTATGATTTTCCTTCTTCTGCAGATGTTTTAACAAAGAGAATGAAGATTTTTAGAAGAATATCTCAGCTCTGTAAGTCCATTCAATTCAAGTGAATGGTGGACAGGTCTTTGAAGCACCAAAAGCACATAAATGCAACATAAACATAATCCATCAAACTCCAGTGATTAAATCAGTGTCCTATGAAGTGATCCAGTTTGTTTTGTGTGAGAACAGACCAAAATGTAATTCCTTTTTCACTACATATCTTGACAGCAGTCTCCTTGTCGGGCATTATTTCAAGCTCGATTGCACTTCCTATAGCGCCATCTAGCGCTCTGAAAATGCCTCAAGCAATAGGAAGTGTAATGGAGCTTGAAATCATGACTGGCATTCGCTGCCCCGCTTCCCTTTATACCCGTATGTCCGGGGCGGGGCATGCAAATTCTGTCTACCAACTTGACATTGGCCTTTTCTCAGGTTCATAGGTATGATTCGGCGTCCGAGAAGACCCCTTGTGTCACTTCCTTCTACACAACATCAAGAGAGTGACAGAAGGGGAACACAAAAATAATAAACGCAATTTTTATATTAATATTCATATAATTAATTTCAGCATGTTAAGGACTTTATTTTTAGATGTTTCATTGTGATTTGAAAGCCACACTTATGAAACCCAAACACACTCTTGCTGAAAATGACAAGCAACATCTGCATGGAACACTCAATAGCCTCTTTGCCTCCTACACTCACACTCTTGCAAACCTGGACCATAATCAAAGAGAGAGCACTGATGCAAAATGTAATAAAAATATATGAGCAGTCATCCATTTCTAATGGAGCTCCTTTAAATCTTGAAAGAGAGACTTTCAATAGTGCATTAGAAATTTCCTTTATTTTTTGTGTCCCTTTAATGCTTTCCCACATAAATGTATGCAAATCTCTGGCTAATGCTAACAGCGATGACAAAGAGCCAGTTCCTCCATGAGTCTGTAACATCCAGACACAGGACTGCTGGCCAACCCAGACTCTCCTCTCAGACGCTTTCACTTTATCTATTCTGTGTGTTTAATAATGTCATCTTAATGTCTGCAGTATGACAGATCAACTTTCTTGTCTTAATAGCATACATATTTGTTATACAGTGCTTTGAATTTTACACATTTTATCATATTAAACTTTCTTTATTTATTAATGTTTTTATTTTGCTTATGATAATAATGATAATAATTAAGCTAGCATTTCCTAGCTTTAGTAGTGTAGTAGTAATACGAGCGATCACAGAGTGCTGAGTGACGCTGACTCACTTTACGTCACCAACTGGCTCATTTTACACACAAAAATGGTCTTTTGACTCCACCTGCTGGCTAAAATATGCAATGTCAAGAAATTAAATGCAAAGAGACAGATAGCTCTTAACACATCTGCACTGCTCTTACACATTAGTTTAGAATGGCACAAACCCAAGTGGAGTGATACACACACAGTGAAGCGTCTGAGTGCTGATGTCAGACCATCAGTGCTCATGGAATGTCTCTCGTCTAACCAGATTTGAGTACCGGAACTAACTGTTGTGTGTGTGTGTGTGTGTGTGTGTGTGTGTGTGTGTGTATATATATATATATATATATATATATATATATATATATATATATATATATATATATATATATATATATATATATATATATATATATATATATATATATATATATATATTCATTAAATTAGATTTTAATAAACTTGTGCATGACATTCTGACAACTATGACATTCTGACAACACTGCTGGATGCATTCTGAATCATGCCTTCTCTTTAAAAAGCAAAACTCATTTTCAGTATGTATAGTTACTTCTGCACTCAAAAACACAGAAGCTCTTTGCAAAAGACATTACAATCTATACAAAAAAAGATAATACATAAAAAAAAAAAAAAATAATATATTATCACAAATCATTCCAGAGTAAAAAAGGGAAAAATGTTAAGCAAATTTATATTTTAAGGCAAAGCAATGACATATAGAGAGACAAAATGTTGTTTTGCAATGCTAGTTTATATGGGGTGACTTATGTCAGTGTCTCTGACTTCATCACATCATTTATAAAAGATGTTTTTCATTATTTGTATGCTAGAGTGGCAGAGTGGTGTGTGTGTTTGTGTGTGCAAGCTGTATACTGTTGTCATTGAATGATCTGCATCTGCTTTTGTTCACAATCTACTTTTGATTTCTTCACGCAGTCCCTTCTCTCTCTCTCTCTCTCTCTCTCTCTCTCCCTCTCTGAATCAGAAGAAAATCCCAGCAACCACCCCACCTCCCTCGCAGGAGTGCAGGAAAAAAGCACCATTGTGATTCTCTCTTGAGGGAAATCTGATCTGTGTAAGAGAGCCGACCCATTCACTCCAGGATACAGATACAGACCTGCCAACGGACACCAGCGACAGGAAATTATAGTATCACATTGAGAGGAATAAAGAGTGGATTATAGCAGGCATGAAGACACTGTGTAAATGGTATGAAATAAAACCTAAAAATACAGCAGCATCAAAATGCTCCAGTGAAAACAACTATGGTTGGGAATCAGGCACCAATTCATTAAAATCTTTCTGGAACCAAATGATTTGAATGATGTTTTGTTCCGTTAAAAGTTCTTGAAATATTGAAAAACAATACTGAATCAAAATGAAATGGGGTTTCAGTTGTGAATTTTGCTATCTGAATTGGATGGGTTGAGAGAAAAAAAGCCAGGGTGCCATGAAATAATACAATAAACAAAATAATAATAATAATAATAATAATAATAAATTATGTTATGTTGTCCTCACTGAATGTACTTAACAAGCAACCATAGAGTCTAATTCACACACAAATTACTCTTATGAATCAGTTCTTAATGAATTTATCAAAACGACCCACAAATGAGTCTCAAAATCATCAGTCAAAAGGCTAACTCACTCACTAAATCCATTGGAGACATCTGAAACAGAGTTTTGTTGTAATAATTGGTCCTTTAAAACTGAAGTATATTTTTTTGCGGCACAAGTCTAAAAAACATGGAATTGCAAAATGATTTGTTTTTAAACAAATTCCAGAATAGTTATCAGGTGTAATTAACCAACAAATGGCTAACATATATTTGACTCCACATGTCAAAATTAATTTTACATACATAAATAAAACGTTATTGAAAATAGTATTGTTCTTGCTTATTGTTAAATATTCAGTATACCATATATACACATATATTGTATTGTATTGTGTATATATAGATAATAAACAAAATGAAACAGAATCAATTAGGATAACTGAATCAGAAGTGGAATCGGAACTAGAATCTTTTTTATATTTTTATTTTTTTTTATTTCCATGCCTAAAATCAATCCAAAGAATATATATATATATATATATATATAAAAAAGGCCCACATTACAAGGCGAAGCAAACCACAGCATCAATAAATGAAGTGCTACGGTTGACAAACCTACTGGGTTACCTACCTAGACAGCATTTTTGGGCTTATGATGCCAAAAGAATTATGTCTACAGTAAGTAGCTCACTAGGTATTGAGACAGATTCAATAATAGCACTAACAGCGAGCCCTGACCTTGGCCAAAACATGGAAAGTAACTGATAAAGTTCAGGATGTGCTCATTTTCCCAGCCTATGGGTCTGTTCCAAAACCTAGTGAGCATCCTCCAGAGGCAGCATTTTAAGGCATTATAGGCATGCTCCCGAAGCGAAGGCTGTTCCAAAAGGTAGGTATCATAGGGTGCTTTCAGACTTGGTTCAATTGCTTGAACCGAACCCAAGTTTGCTTCCTCCCCCATCCCCCTGCCCCCGCTGGTCTCTGTTCACATCATATTTTTTGGGTCCGAACGTGGTCTGATTACGTCATTAATGTGAGTACAACCGGCAGATGTTTGCCACTGTAACAAGGCAACAACTCAACAAGGCATCAGCTTCACTATGTTATTGAAGTATTCATCTCTTTGAATTAACCATCAACACTTTACATGCACAAAATGACAATTATGACTGCCATGGATGCATTGAATGTGCAATGATATGAAGAATATTACCTTTTGTCTGCCGCGAGCCTATGGATGCGTTGCAAGAAATGTGAAGACTGTGAGCTGCTCTCTGAAGGTGATTTATTTGGACAAAAGCTGATTTGAGAAATGCATTAAACCATAATAATTACGATCGGGAGCCTGCAAAGATGCCAATTATACGTCATCAATAGCGGTTCACTTCTGCGATTTGGTGCGATTGCATTCATATTAGCAGCAAACCGCACCAGAATTTACACGAACCGTACCCCAAACCACCTTTTCAAACGGACTGATGTGTGGTTTTCAGCGATCACACCACCCAAATTAACCGAACTCTGACATCAATCGAACTTGGGTGTGCACCAAAAGTGCTAGTGTGAAAGCACCCTTAATTGTGCCGCCTCTTAAAATATCTAATTTTGGATCAATTTTAAGGTAGCACATGTATGTATCCTTCCCCGGGTAGGCAATCCCAGAATGCACCGTGATGTGCTTGGTGGAAAATAAATCCAAGATGGCGAGCAAAGTGAGAGAAATTTTGATTTTAATATACTTACAATCCATTCAATACTAAAAAGTAAAGATAAATAACAGTATAATATGAAAACAAAAAAATAAACTATTTTACCCAAAATGTGTGTGTGCTGTGCTATTTAGACTCATTAGAGAATTGCGTTGTTTTTCTCGAGTCACCTGTATTGAACTTTTCGAGTTGCGAGTCGAGTGTACTTTGCGCTGCATGTGAGGAGCAATATTTGAATGACGCGCGGAACTGCCGCCAATGCAGAGCGTTCCAAATCACTCTTTTTTGAGGCATCATTTCAGTAAGGATGCTGCTATAGAATACAGATGCCTATGTAGGCAGGAGACAGCGAGGCAGCTCACTAAGTTTTGGAACAGATCCTATATATCCGTAGTGAGAGAACAGGACAACAGGCCAGCCATTTCTTTTTGTCAATACCCACCACATCCATTCTCACTTGGCTGACACCTTTTACTGGTCAAGGGATGAATCAGTCACACTTACTGTTCTCCCCAGGTAGTGTTGACTAAAAAAGTACATCAACATGAAGGAGGACTACAGCGTTTCCCTGTCAGCATCGGCCCGGAGGGTATGGTGAAAAATAGCCATCGATAAAATAACATTTTTCAAAGAGCGTCACAGCTCTTTTAATCTCCACCTGACAAAATGGATGGCTTCTGGGATGCATTTCATTTCATCTGAACACAAACAATCTTTCATAGGGCTTAATAACAGTTACACAAATGAGCGTCATTATGAGCAATGGCTGTGCCACCTTGCACCGTGCTGTTGTGGCACCAGGAGATCAGAGCACGAGGTTATACACATATGCGCATGTGCGTTATTAGTACTGATAGGCTAACTGACACTTTTTTTCAGCATAAAAACACTTATTAACACTTTTGCTGTTTCTGTTTTTGCACTTGGATATCACTTGACTATCACTACTCTAATTTGGAGTCAATATTGCACACTATGATACAGATAGTTGCACTCCAGGATTCTGATTGGTCAGTACAGCCTTCCAACCAAGATACAAATTACTTTACACTGATCAGCCACAACATTAAAACCACCTGCCTAATAGTGCTGGCAAAACAGTGCCAACCCGCATCTCAGAATAGCATTCTGAGGTGATGTTCTTCTCACCACAGTTGTCCAGAGCGGTTATCTGAATTACCGTAGACTTTATAATTTCAAACCAGTCTGGCCATTCTCTGTTGACCTCTCTCATCAACAAGGCATTTCCATTCACAGAACTGCCGCTCACTGGATTTTTAATTTTTTTTTGGCACCATTCTGAGTAAACTCTAGAGACTGTTGTGTGTGAAAATCCCAGGAGATCAGCAATTACAGAAAGCCCATCTGACACCAACAATCATGCCACGGTCCAAATAACTGAGATATTTTTTTTTCCACATTCTGATGGTTGATGTGAACATTAACTGAATCTCCTGACCCGTATCTGCATGATTATATGCACTGCTGCCACACGATTGGCTGATTAGATAATCACATGGATGATTGTTTGTGCCAGACGGGCTGGTTTGAGTATTTCTGTAACTTCTGTTCTCCTGGGATTTTCACACACAACAGTGTCTCGAATTTACTCCGAATGGTGCTAGAAGCAAAAAACATCCAGTGAGCGGCAGTTTTGTGGAGAGAAAAGCCATGTTGATAAGAGAGGTCAACAGAGAATTGACAGACTGGTTCAAACTGACAAAGTCTATGGTAACTCAAATAACCGCTCTGTACAGCTGTGGTGAGAAGAATATCAAGAATATAAATATGAGAAGAATATGCGGGTTGACGGCACAAGGGGGACACAATATTAGGTAGGTAGTTTTAATGTAGTGGCTGATCGGTGTGTGTGTGTGTGTGTGTGTGTGTATGTGTGTGTATATATATATATAAACTACCATTCAAAAGCTTGGGGTCATTTGCCTAAAATTTTTCTCATGATCTTAAAAATATTTTGAACTGAAGGTGTATGCTTAAATGTTTGAAATTAATTTTGTAGACAAAAATATAATTGTGCCACCATATACATTTATTTCATTATGAAACTAGGCTTTTTTTATGGTTTAGTAAGTAATAAAAATACAATCAAAATTAAACAACCAACAAACCCCTGAAAATAAACAGTATTTACTCACTAGAAAAGACATAATTCACCAACCAACAAATACAGATGAATACACTTGGGGCCGAGTTAACCATTGATGAATTAAAGACACAGCAAGCCATCATATATTTGGACACCCCGGTGTTGTCTGCCTTGTGATAAAGTGCGTCGCTGGATGGGCGCCGCTGCTACTTGTGTATCTTTCAACCGCCTGCCACTTTATCTTCCGTTTCCTGCAAGATTACATCTCCTGGGTTCAGGTAGGGATCCATCATGGCTATTATTACCTGAAGTCATACGCCACATCTATCACCCACTAAGGTTACTATAACCTCAATATTAAGGGAGGAAAAAGATCCACTGATAAACAGTAGGAGGAAGGGAACGGTGAAAGGTTTAATCTTTCTTTCACTTTTAATAAGCTACTCAGAGGAATAAAGATTACAGGCCATATTTAGCATGCAGAACAAATCAGAGTTCGTGCTACTAGCCCCATGCACCTGCTAGGAGCTGCTCATTAGGTGCTGGTGGTGATAGTATGTAGATGCAACCTGTGATTAAACGCATGTATGTAGGAAAACCGCTAAGCTCTAGCTAAGGCATTATGTGCATTACAGGAAGGTTTGTGGGGCTCTGGATCCCCCAAAGTAAATTAAAACATTTGGATTTGATGCAAGTACCTATTGTATTTACATACACTTTTCAACAGCATTTTCAACAACATTTCAGGAAACACTCAATTAAGTCAGAGCAAGCCGCTGAACAGATCACAAACACAAATAGATTTGCAAACATAAGGCACGTTCTCCTGAGGAGGTAGCAATAGTTAGCAATACAATCATAGCAACAGTTTGCTATTCAAAACAGACTTATAGGATTTGCACATTTGGTACATCAAAACATTACAAATACTGTCATTATGTATCATTTTATTATATATTTACATGTCACAAAAAATCTTTAGTTGAAGTTTGACAATCTAGATCGCACGAGACAAATTGTGGTACGTGGCGTGAACATTAACTACAGAAATTCAAGAATTTGAGTAAGAATAGGGCGGAACCTTTGTGATGTGCACGGGGTCATTACACTGACACACTCGCCACAACACACACACAACAGTGATTCTGTGTCAATGATCAAGTGATGGAGAAAGGACCTCTTACAAAACAAACCCAGATGGGACTTACTCTGGGGCCTCTGAAGGTCACAATTTTATTACCCTAGAAGCCTGTCAAGTCTTAACTATCACCAAAATGCCAAAACACACGATACATTTCACTGATGAGGGACTCCTGCTGCTAGCTTGTTGGAGTTCCCAGTGGAGGGTCTGTCGACGCTCCACTCAAAGTTCAAATAATTTCATCTTTGAACCCGTTATCGCTGATCTTTTGAAGCTTACTGGACAATTCGGATGAAGTATCATTACATGGGCAATGCCAGCGCTAAAAGCACTTCAAAGCAGAGCTTGACGTCTTGATGCGAATCATGTGAATTCCATATCCAAAGCAGATTACTACTGAAGAGGATGAGGGTTTAGGAAATTTAAAGAGAATTGCAATGAATACGCAACCTATGGAGACCAGTTATTTTATCTGGTCAACCTCCCTCTTAGATGTTGAGAAATGTTTAATGTTACTTGAATTGATGCATTTCAACTATATTTACACTGTGGAAGGCTTTGTTTGAAAAATGTTGATAAATCATTATTGTTACTTTTTTCTCTTTCCTAAGAAGTAACTAAATGCAATTTGACAGGAAAAGAAGTATACATAGAGTAACATTTCAGCACTTTCAAAATATGATTGATCGCAGTTAACTATGAAAAAAATATGTGATTAATTGCAAATAAACATTTTAATAAACTGACGCACCAGTATTTACAATATACTGTATATTATGCACTTAGGATTTACAAAGGTTAGCATCATCTCCAATGGAACATGTTTTTTTTTTTTTTACAACACGGAAGCGCTTGTCTGTTTTTAGTAGAGTGAAAGGCTTATCATATGCACTTCCTCTCATTTGGTTTTGCCACCAGTATTGCAACTTCGTAACCCTGCCCCTTTTTCAATGTAGGGAAAGATGAGACCCTTGAGTGTAAATATTGTCAAACTACTCTACAATAGTTCAGAAGTAATTGAAATGGGATGCACCTACTGTATAATTTGCATACTGAGCTAACATGAGTGGCTAAAAGTAATCCTTTGGCAGTGAAGATCTGTGAGGAACAAATATATGGTTGTGTCTACTCAGCTGAGCAAGTGGCTGGTTCTAACTCTTTGCTGTTGGGTTGTCAGGTGTAATGGAATGTAAAAATAATGACTGTTAGGTGCATTGGAAGATGTGGCTAATGCTAGCAAAGTGAAAGTGTGTTCAACCAACTGTTACACAAAAAGTCCATGTGAAACAAGCGGCAAGAAATGAAAGTGGGCTTAAGTGGTTAAGCCTCTTTTAGCATTGCTGGAATTTTGGCAAGGAGGACATCGGGTCAAGAGGTCGAGCCAAATCCAGGGTTTCTCGAATCGGAGAACAAGTGAACTATGTGCAGCCAGTCATTATGTAGCAAAATCATGCATCCACATTCAGATTTATAATAACATAATTCATATGCAATAACACCACCCCAGTCCACCCATTTTATACTTCAAATGACATTTAGATCAGAGTATCAACTCTCATAATACATTCAAAGCAATTAAGTTCAAATATATGCAAAGGATTATTTACTTTGAAACCAGTCTTGTTATTCCACTGCACATCCGACAACAACACTCATTACCGTGGCTTGGCACCAGCGAAAGTGGAGGGACCATGTAAATATTTAAAGCCCCCACAAATATATAAATATTCATTCCAGAATGATTTGATGCGCTAAATAAATAATCCCTTATTAAATAAATGACACCTAAATAAAACTTTAAAAACAGGATCTGGGGAAATGAAGATGAAATGAATCAGATGGGGTTGGGAGGGATGGAGACAGAGAGAGAGAGAGAGAGAGAGCTAGTGGGGGGTGTGATGTCAGCTATCACTCCACTGGTTTCAATTCCTGATGGCAGCCATGCAAAGGAGCCAAACTAATTAAACCCGAACTGCCAATTAGATGAACTTTTGCTGCACCTTTTGAGGGAGAGACCCAAAGAGAGAGACACTTAAGGGAATTGGCAAGATTCAGAGGTGGAGTCCATCTGAAAACTAAGGTCTATCTAAGAAACATACTTGGAGCACCAGTCAAATGCCAAGGGGGGCCTTCACTGTTTAGCATTTGAAAGTTTAATTGAATCATTTTTGGCATGTCAAACATCCAAATGGACCTACGTCAAAGAAAATAAAAAATAAATAAATGTTAGAGTAACTTAACAATTTTAATAGGGATGGGCATTTTTTTGTCATTTTGCAGTTGAGTTCTCTAACCCAATAAATATTACTTGTAAATAAAAATGTGTTAAAAATAACACGTAGGACACATACTATGTGAAATGTGTATATTTAGATATTCACAAACAGTACCAACAACGGTTTCAAAATAAGATAACGTCAAAAAACTATGCCTTTCTTTCTTTTTCATGCATTAATACAATTTTTTAAATAAATAAAATAGCAGCAAAGATATTTGCTCTCACCAGGAGTTTACACAGAAACCTATACTGACGGCATGAGGGTAATGCACATACCTAAATCACATTTATATCATTTCACATGTTAATATTCAGAATAACAAGTTGTGAAAGTTAGCTTTTATAAAATGTGCTCTGATGGTGTTCAAAGATTTAACACACATACACGCATGTTGGTCTGATTAGTTTCCGAGTTTCTTGTGCCGCTTCGCATTTTCCTCATCTGTTGGTTTGCATGACTCCAACAAGAACCGAATACAAAAATAGTAGAATTAGTAAAATGAGTATTGCCTTGTAATGTAGCTTGGCTTTGTTTTAAAAACACAGATGCTATGATTACTTCTCTCATCCAACACCTCAACAACGCACATCCACAGCACCCCCAGTGGACTCAATTGTATCTGTGAGATTTAGTGAGAGATTCATAGAGAAAACAGTGTAATTCATGGCTGCTCGAAGCAGGCATATGCACAAAGGAAAATACTTTTGCGATAATCAAGTACTGTTCTTAATACTTGAGTAGCTGGTGCAGAATGAGTTCTTGATTACTCAATCGCTCATGCATATCTCTGAAAGCTACTATGATTTCACATGTTTCTACAGTATCCTGGTGCCTGAATACAGCCAAGTGTTCCAGAATCTGAACACCTTGTCAATGTCAATCGATGGAATTTTTTTAATGTCTGTTAGATAAAAATTGTATATCTAATCACTTAGAAAAGGGAAAGCACATCTCTCCTCAACAATCCGCATGATTTGAGGTATCATTCACATCTTGCACATACATTGCAGATTGGGTTATTTGCCAAATTTAATACAAAGAGTTAGGGGCTTATCCAAATACCTAACACTAAGGAAGAGCAAAAGTAATAATGATGCTTGCTTCCACTAACAAGCATACATGCTGTTCCCGTTCTTTGTTTTTATTGTTTTTTTCTAATCATTTATATTTATGTAAGATCATCTTGTGAGTCATCACACATCCTTTCTCAACACATTTCCAAAGAGATCCACACGACAGTGTCATATCTCTTCGAATAGGCCTTTTCCGCTACTGCTGCACCTTTATGGCGACTATGCCTGAGCTATAACTCACAGAGTGGCGGGACCTTGGCCTTTGTGATGGCCATGATTAGTCTTTTGTGTTCCCAGGTAGAATTAAAGATTAAATCCTACAAGCCAGTCATTGTGTTTCTATTTTCACCATACTCAAAGTTATTTCTTTTTCACTTCCATCTATCTTTTTTGTTCTTTCTATGCCTCTTTCTTTAAAGGTTTGATATGAAGCCCACAGGGTTTTGGGAGATAGAGGCTGTTCTGTAGGGAAATTCAAAGTAGAAACACAATAGGAGCAATCTTGTCCTTCAGAATGCTTTGTACTCCACTGAATCGAACCATTTAGTCCCTTTTTCAACACTCAACCAACACTGTCTCCATGGATGAGCAAAACAACATGTTTTCGAACATCAACTAGTTGTTGGGTTAACTGAATGACTAGTCAACTAATTGGTCTTAACTGGAAGCTCTGAAAAATAAAGCTGGTTTCAGGTTAATCTGGCAACGATTTGGAAGTGTTTCATAGGGGGTGTTTACAAAAGATGTGTTGTAGCATTCAAAAACAGTTTAACAGAGCACAGAACAGAATCCGGGGTCTTGAGATGTTTTTATAGACTATTTTAAACTTGACACATTGACTCATATCCTGTCTACACCGGGCACATCCGTTGACGTGACTCAAAGCAACAGCTTTAGGAACGTTCTAAACTGTTTATTTGTGTTGTTGGCAGTAGCAGTGTGAACATGTGCAGAGCAAAATGGAACGGGACACTTGTTTACTGTCTGCGCGGAGCGATGTGCCGCAATGGATGCTTCCAGTGTAGATGCATCATTGCTTTTTGATGGATACAAGGCTCGTGTACAGTGTAGACAGGGTGTTTTCTCCTAAAAACAAATACATTTTTCTACGTTTACCTCTCATTCACAGTAGAACAGTGTTTTCCTCCACCAAAAATTGAGACTTTTAAAAAACACTCTTTATGATGATGTTAGGAAACTGAAAATGGAGGTTTCAATCTTAAAACAATTTGTAGCATTTGTAGCATTTGTAGAATAATGTTAATTACCACAAAAAAATATTTTGACTCGTCCATCCTTTTCTTAAAATCAACATTACGGGAGCCTGGGTAGCTCAGCAAGTAAAGATGCTGAATCCAGGGCATGCGGAGGGACTCCAGTCACGTCCCTTAAGCACCCAAATTGGCCCGGTTGCTAGGGAGGGTTG